>KN472740.1:475-13879 GCA_000787095.1 Periophthalmodon schlosseri
CGTGTGCCGGTGGCGTGGCGTGTGCGTGTGCGTGTGCGTGTGTACGTGTGGGTGTGTACGTGTACAGTTTACACGATGGACCCACAGAGGGCAAACATTTAAACTCAATAACATTTTAAATTGCACCCAATATGAAATGGGGAGCCAGTGCAGGTTGCACAGCACAGGAGTGATGTGTTCTCATATCTTAGTTTTTGTCAGCATTCGACATTCTGTAAGCGCTGCAGGGAGACCTGGTCCGGCCCCACATACAAAGAATTACAATAATCCAAATGCCATGTTACAAATGCGTGGATTGCTTTTTCAAAATTCACCTGTGGAGGGTGGGGCTTTACTTTAGCAAGGAGCCTCAACTGAAAGAAGCTGGAAATTTACAAATAAGGTTAGGTTTCTGGTGAGAGTGGTTATATTGTCAGGAAAATAACTACAACAAACAAATTAATGGAGTAATCTAAATTCAAAATAATACATACCATATGGATATAAACAACTAAAGATGATTACTAACATTACACACATTAAGCAAGCAGGGTAACAAAGGAGTGAATGAAACAAAACTGGAGTTTAAATAGTCTGGGTCAGGTGCCACTGATTGGCGTGATGATGACAGGCACCTGGAAAGGGGTGGAGATGGTCACACGACCGAGGGCAGCCACATGACCCTGCAGTTTGTAACAGGTCTGCTTTAAATCATCACATTATCTATCTCTGCAGTGTCCCTGGTGGTCCGTATAACTAGAGGAGCAGTGTTATCCCCCCCACTGCTGCTCGTCTCTGGGTTGAAGAAGGGGAACAGAGCCTCGGTGAATCTGAAGCCTGTGTAGGAGTACAGGTGCTTTCTGGCCTCCACATCGTAGAAGGACACACGGCCCTGCTCATGGTCCACATACAGGGCCAGAACGCGGGGGTACGGGGGGCAGAGGGGCAGCAGCACCGCCTCCTCTGCACACGCTCGGTACTCCCTGCCCTTCCGCAGACACACCGTCCAATAGCCGTCGTCCGGGCTCAGGGTAACCACGCCCCTCCGGCTAACTGACCCCCGAGCCACGCCCACATCCCACGCCGTCTTGCCCCCCACCTCCACCTCCCAGTAGTGCCTTCCACTGGTGAAGCCCTGCATGTGCATAAAATGGTTGACTTTAATAGGTGGCATTCATAACATTCATAACATTGCACTGAAAAACATCTAAAAACATCTGTTCTTACTGTGAGCGGGCTTGAATCTCCACAAACCTGACTCTTATTTGGCCTGGAGGAGGGCCTCCTTCTGCTTGTTTCCTCGGAAATGTTGTTCCTTAAGCTATAATATTCCACAGTATGGCAGTAAACATATCTATCCCCATGGAGAATGTTCCGAAGTATGGTTTTAACTTTCTATTTCTATGGAATCATGCAGGTGATTGGACAGAAAGTTACATACTGTGTCTTTAAAGATGGAGCCTACATAAATCTATGTATCTAGGTATTTATTGTTATTAAAAGAAATTTCCAAACATAACATCTAAAATGTTGAAGTTTATACTTTGAACTTTGTTGGGATTAGGCCCCATATTTGCATAATGGTCACTCAGTGCAGAGGAGAAGCTTTTGTACCTTATCCCCCAGCACACAGGGGGCAGTGTCGAAGCGCTCTGGTCTCTGCTCCAGGGCCTGCTCCAGGTCCCCATCCCACACATGTCTGCGGTCCTCAGACAACACCAACCAGGAGTTAGCTGTGTGTGGGTCAAAGGTCACGTCCACTGGAACACAAGCGGGAACTCATAAGATCTACACCTTAATAAGGCGAGACACTGCAGGTGAACAGGAAAAAATCTTTAGAGATACCAGTTTAAAACTTCTGTAGTTTACTCACATAAATGTAAGACAAAATGTATTAAAAGTTTTTCATCCTGTAATGTTTTCATATAAAAATAGGGCATTATATAAACAACAACAAGAAAATTTGAATCTAAAAAATAGATGGAGCCAGATTTAAATTTCTTGCTTCATTTTGTTGTCCCCTCTGTAAAAAATTACAGAGGGGATTTTGGATATCTTACTTAGTATTTGAGAAAATGAAATCTCACTGAAAAATTACCTAAAAATTCAAAATGTCAATTCAAAATTCACCTAATTTTTTGGAGTTTAAACTTTAATAAATCAGACTTGGAATTACATATCAACAAATCCTTCTGTACGTTTTGTCAAAATCTTGTTAAGTACAAGACTGTAAAGTTTGGTGTATGTAGGTGCTACTTTAAGGGGTGATCCTTATGTCCCTATGGGGGGAATGCATTTTGAGAAAATGGCCTATAAATCTATGACTGCAAATTGATTAAATTAAATACTAAAACATCTTTCGAGTGGATAATTTTGTTGTTTCCACATGACAGCTTTCCACATGACAGCTTGTATGCTAAGAGACCAATAATAAATAATAAAGCATGAGACTTCACAGGCTCCCGAAAATGTGTTGTTTAAACACATTTTGAGACTATCTAATGTATGTTTGGTTGCTGTTTGATTCCTCAGATATGATTCAAATTTACCTGCATACTTCTGCATCCGCTCCAGCTCTGACAAGAGAATGAGAAGAAAATAGGTGATCAAGTCATATATTTATGACTGTAACAGTCATGGCATTACCTCTATTTCTCATATATATATAGCTCCAGTTATAATGACTCTGAAATACTTAGAAATATGCATATGATTACTTATTTAGTACTTATTGGAACAAACCTGTTTGAATCTAGGTTCAATTAAAAAAAAATCTTAACTACTCAAAACATCATAAATAAATAAATAAATAAATATTTTACCTGTAAATATTTTTTGTGCATGATAATCCAGCTATTCATTTGTGTGTCAGTGTGTGGTATGTGTCTTACCTTGCTCAGACAGCAGTCTGAGAGTCTTCTGCACCTCCTGCTCCAGGCGAGCCACAGCGCTCCTCACTGTGCCCAGGGAGGGATCAGCGTAGACGGGCACGGAGCAGCCGAGTGTGGGCGCTGGAAGGGTCAGCGTGGAGAAGCACTGCAGAATACAGCACACCAGCACAAGCTAACATACATATGCAGCGGTCCAAAGTTATTCCTCACTTACTCTCAGAGAACAGTGCAGAGTTTAGACGTAACGATAAACCTAACAACAACTAGAATGCTATGGTTTAATCCAATGTATTGCTATGTCCATATTTACGACGGAGTATAAGGGTCATTTTATTATTATGCGGCCGCTATGAGAATAAATTCGCAACATTTCAACGTTAAAGTTGTAATTTAATGAGAATAAAGTCGAAGCCACAAAAAGTTGTAATTTTACCAGAATAAAGTTGTAGCCAAAAAAACTATGCAATTTAGCCAAAAATAAAGCCAACATTTCATTATTTAGGGCTCAAAATGAACTTGGATGAGTGAAAAGCTAACATAAATGCCCATTAAGGATATCAAACTTTGAAATACTGACATTTTAGATGTTCCATAAGTTTGTAAGGTATTAGACAGACCTTCACCGCAGTTTAGCGGCCACCTCTCCACTCGTATGCATCAACCACAAACTGTTGAATGAAGAAGGCTACATTTCCTCCTCATGGAGTGACCGAACTCCTTAGAAAAAGTCTGCCTGGGGCTCATTGGGCAGGACACAGGCTGTGTCTGGAGCCGCAAACAGGTCAAGGAGTTTCAGCACATACCCATACTCCGTTCAGCTTTGCTTCTCTATTATTCTAAACATGGGCACTTTGCACACAATCACAGTTCAAAGAGGTGCTCATTGTAGATAACTTCCGCCCCTTGTTTTGTGCTTGTGGAACTGTGCGCACTGGCCAGCCCCGGTTTTACACACCAATTATAATGTAGCCTAATCTCTATTGCCACTGCGCTGTCCTGTTTCTGTCTCCAAATAGTTATAGTTTAATCTAATACACGGAACTGAAACTGATTTCAGTCCCTGATCCTGAATTCTTTATGCAGAATCAACACAGCATACTGCATAAAATTACGACTTTAAGGTCAAAATGTTACTATTTTATTCTCGTACCGCCTGCATAATTCTTTTTTTTTTTTTTTTTTTTTAAGTGACCCTTATATGTTGTCATACATATTAAACAAACAAACACACACATTAATAAACATACTAGGGCTAGGCAATCAACTAATCATGACTAGTCAACAAAAAAGTTGTCTTTATCTGGACTATACAGACTAGTAGTAACTAATAGTAACACTGGTAATATTACATCAAAATGTCAAAAATTCTGACTTGTGGAATAAGTGAAAAAATAATCACTGACTATTCAACAGCTAAAAGAATCATCAGTTATAGCCCTAAAACATACACAATAGTATCAGTTTATTTAAGACAGACACAGGCTATGGTGTCCTAAAGGTGTTTGAAAAGTTTTAATATTTCTCATAGTTCAGCAATTCTTCTCACCTGGACCAGATGGAGATGGTCCTGTGACTTCCTGAGTAACTCCAGTTCTTGCCTGCTCCTCCGCAGCTCCTTGACCTCCTGCTGCAACTGGGAGACCAGGCTGTGGGCCCTGTGCTCGGCCTGCTCCTGAGTCCTCTGGATCTGCTCCACCACCTCCTCCTGGACCTTCTTCAGGTAGGCCATCAAAGAGGAGAAGATCTGCTCACTCTGCTGCAAGTCCTGCTTGGTCTGCTCCTGAAACACCAAAGAGCTTATGTAAACCAGGTCTGAAACAGGTCCTAAGCCAGACTCAGTGGTCTAGTTCTGGTCCGAGTCTGGTACAGGTTTCTGTGGTCCATGTCTAAACCAGGTCTCTGTGGTCCAGGTCTGGTCCAGGTCTAAACCAGGTCTAAACCAAATATCTGTGGTCCAGGGCTAAACCAGGTCTCCGTGGTCCAGGTTTAAAACAGGCCTGAAGCTGGTCTCTGTGGTCCAAATCTGATACAGGTCTTTATGGTCCAAGTCTAAACCAGGTCTCTGTGGTCCAGGTCTAGTCCAGGTCTTAATGGTCTGAGTCTGGTACAGGTGTCTGTGGTCCAGGTCTAAACCAGGTTTCTGTGGTCCAGGGCTACACCTGATCTCTGTGGTCTATGTCTAAACCAAGTCTCTGTGGTCCAGGTCTAAACCAGATCTGTATCAGGTATCTTTGATCCAGGTCTGGTCCAGGTTTAAGCCAGGTCCCTGTGGTCCAGGGTTAAACCAGATTTCTGTGGTCTAGGGCTAAACCAGGTTTTTGTGGTCCAGGTCTAAACCTGGTCTAAACCAAGCCTGAAGCTGGTCACTGTGGTCCAAATCTGGTACAGGCCTTCGAGGTCCAGGTCTTAATAGTCTAGGTCCGGTCCAGGTCTCTGCAGTCTTGGTCTGGTCCAGGTCTCTGTGGTTCAGGTTTGGTTCAGGTCTTTGTGGTCTAGGTCTCTGTGGTCTGGTTCTCTGAGGTCTTGGTCTGGTCCAGGTCTCTGTGGTTCAGGTTTGGTTCAGGTCTTTGTGGTCTAGGTCTCTGTGGTCTGGTTCTCTGAGGTCTTGGTCTGGTCCAGGTCTCTGTGGTTCAGGTTTGGTTCAGGTCTTTGTGGTCTAGGTCTCTGTGGTCTGGTTCTCTGAGGTCTTGGTCTGGTCCAGGTCTCTGTGGTCTAGGTTTGGTTCAGGTCTTTGTGTTCTACATCACTGTGGTCTAGGTCGGGTCTAGGTCTCTGTGGTCTAGTTCTCTAAGGTCCAGGTCTGGTCCAGATCTCTATAGTCCAAGTCTGGTCCAGGTTTCTATAGTCCAAGTCTGATCCAGGTCTTTGTGGTCCAGGTCTGGTCCAGGTCTCTGTAGTCCAGGTCTGGTCCAGGTCTCTGTGGTCCAGGTCCAGGTTCTCACTCTGCTCAGGCTGATGTTGTGTGAGATGTCCTCCACTCTCTGCAGTTTCTCCTGGATCATCTGCTGGAGCTCCTCCTCAATGTGTGCCATTTGGGCCTGAGAACAAGAGCCACCATTGTTTTAAAACGCGTGAATGTGGTTTGCTTAGAAATCAGGGCTGAATTGCTTTAGCATACTTATACTTATACATACTTATACTTATATGAAAGTTTATGCATTATGAAAGTGCCAACATTCTAAAGGGTCAGTAGACTAAAAACTGAGCTGGAGGACAGGCCAGAATTCTATGGTGAAATTTGCTGTTTAACTGTCAGATTGAAGATTTGTTGACCTGGTTTATGGTTAATATCTCTGTCATTACTGGGCCTATTCACATGACACAAAAACTGGCAAAGTGCAAAGTCTTCTCTGTCAGTATAAATAAACAAAAGTGAAATAATTTGTTCACAATCTCTTCAGAAAGTGGTGCCATTTTTCCACCCTAAATGCATAACTGTAGTTAATTAAAGAGGGGTATTACACTTCTATGGGGTATTCATTGCTAACACATAACATATTTAAAGCACTGTGTTAACTTTTATTGCTTTGAAAATACTATACTCGCTACATCAGAAGTTGTAGTGAACAGTTTTCTATCATGCTTTTAGGAACGTGGATGACGTAGGCTTGTGGGCAGAGTCTTGGAGGATTCAAATAGTGCGTGGGAGAGATCACAATATTGAAACATGCATGGATGACATCCTAAACCACTTCAGGCATGTTTTTGAAGAGGGAACAACATTATAATGTGTTAGAAATATTAAAAAAAAAAAAGTTGATTTTGCATAATATCCCCTCTTTAAGTACATTAAGCCACAAGATTACTAGGGCAAAGTTGTGACACCAATATCTAACAAATGATAAGATTCAACATTTGTACATCAGAAATTTAAATATTTTTAAAACAACAGTAACAACATCTGCACTGCACTCCATCTGAAATCATGATCATTCTAGAATACATTCTACTGATACTTTGCAGCTGTTGTCATCAACATTCCTTGGGGGTGTAATGGTAACTACTGTGTCTCTAAAGCTCTGTTACTCAAGTTAGACTTTAATCTGAGCTTTGTTTTAACACAATCTGACCATAAAGAACAAATTTAGATGGAACTACAACTGGTGAGCTGATTTGTGCTCTTAAACAAATCTCTCACACATAAAATTACAGTCACAAGTTAGCTAGCATTAGCCAACTGTTTTTCAATTAGTCACTCTCACCTTTTTCTTGAACATCAAACACATAAATGTGACCATGAATGCTCGTACTGATCACAGACTCTCTCATTTGGCTGTGTTTGCTAATGTGTGCATTGTCACCATGGTAACTGTTGAACATTCTACCATGGAGATACATGTAGAACATCCTCAGCGTGATGTCACTGCAAAGTATTGATTCAGTGCAACATTCCGTTACCATATTGGACCAGACCTTGACGTGCTGACTCTGCCTCTCCACGGGCACCAGCATGTGTCCCTGATGCCCCGCCTCTGCACACAGCATGCACACGCAGCTGCCCGTGGTCCGGCAGAACAGCTCTAGGACGCGGTGATGACGCTTGCACAGGCGGCTTTCCAGCGCCCCCACTGGAGGGACCAGAGTATGCGTGCGCAGCGTGGGTACCCGGCTATGAGGCTCCAGGTGGGGCTGGCAGTACGAGGCCAGGCACACCAGACACGACCGGACCGCCTGCGAGGGTCAGAGATGAGACAGAAGGAGAATGTAACTTAGAGAGTAACTATATTATAATGACCCAAATAAGGAAGTATCTTGATTTGAGCAGGTATGAAGAGTTTAGATTTGAAGAGTTAATTTGAAAAACAGATTACTAGGGCTGTAGTTGTCTAAAGAAATTCTTGGTCGACTAAAGACGATCGATTAGTTGACTAAAAAGGGGGCATGGCAAAAGTTGAATCTAAATGCATTACAATTTATGGAGAAAACTGTACTAAGAAACAATGTATTTATATAAAGACAATTTATACTTGTGAATTATGAGTTTAATCCACAGACTGTATGTATAAATGGACACAGCTAATGTGCTAGCCACCACATTCCAAATAGGAAGTGAGCATGGGTGCAAATCGGCTCCATCAACTCCAATTCAATTTGCTATTGAAAACCGTGGCCCCTCTCTCTGTAACTGCTTCTGTCAGACTCGTCATACTGAATTAAAATGTTCGTATTAACCCATTCTACATGATCCTGGTGTTTTTATTTCGCTACTTTGTCCATAAATCAAGATATGCTAGTGTTAGCAACAGGTTTGATTAACAGCATTGCTAAGCACCTGCTCGCTGGTATAGCAGAGAGCGTGAAGGGGCATTATCTTCAACAGCCTTGGTCCAGATTGGCTCTTTGGTTGCTATGATACTATGCTATGCAATGAACTCGCCCCTAACTACTAGCCTCGAAGAGCTTCATTTGACTGGAGCCGGACACTGTGGGTGACATCACACTCCTTTCGTCCACTTCTTTATACAGTCTATGATTTAATCTGCATTTTTACATAGAAATACAAAAAATACCAAATTTTCAGCTAACACACTCACACACTTTTCCTTTTATGCCGTTGTCTCATATAAGTATAATTATTAATTTAAAGTATTAATTATGTAAAATACTTCGTACTTCGTCGACGAGTACAAATTTTGATTGAATAAGACTCCATCGACTAAAGGCGTTCATCTTAATAATGAAACTACTGCAGTGAAGTTGTAATACATCCTGCTTTTGTATATTTATGAAAATTGGCCGTGCGGGAGCATGGTAGGCTTGTGGGCTAAGCATTTGATAGGATCATACTGCTAATCGTAGGGAGGCTTTAATGAGGGAATAACGTTATCACATTGTAGAAAGCTCCAAAAAGTAAATTTTGCATAATACACTCTCTTTAAACAATGTTAATATTTTCTATCCAGTGATTAGACATTTAAACTCGTCAAAAATCAAAACTCACAAATCATACACGCAAGCACAAAACGTATTACACCAGTTACACTCAGTAATGTTAACTGACAACTCAGTTCACACAATCACATCTTTTTGCCACAATACCCGTGTCCGGGCCCCCACACACACGTCGCAGTACACCCTTTCAGCCTGCGGGGGGTGACTCTTAGCCTTTATCTGGGTGCACATCTCTTTGGCGAAGGCATTCTCGCACAGTTCGGGCCGGGTCGGAAATTGCACGTGACATTTGGGACAGGACACACGTGAACTCCGGTCCCAGTAAGACGTGATGCAGGTGAAGCAGAAGCTGTGTCCACATGGGATGGACACGGGATCTGAGAAGACAACCAGGCACAGGGGACACCGGAACTGGGCAGGGGACAGGAGGGCACGGGACAACGACATTCCTATAAACACACACACAAACTTTTGGGGACATTACATTGATTTCTATTCATTTCCTGGAGACTGATGATAACCTTAACCATAGTCACTACGTGCTCCACCTTAACCTAAATGCTAACCTCAAATGTGCTGTACCTGTCTGCTACCTGCTCGTCTCTAGGGAGATGTTATAAATTTACCTAGAATGCTCCATAGTATGGCATTAAACATATTTAGCTCCATGAAGACTAGGCCAAGTTACAGGTCAAGTTACAGGTCAGATCTGTGGAGAAGCGATCACGCGCACAGTAAGAATAGATGTTTTTTCAAGCTATTTTTAAGCAACAACACTGGTAGTTGAATAATGGAAGATTAATGCCATACTGCAACCACAACATTGCAGGCAAAGTAATATCTTCCTGGAAAGAAGCAGGTATGTAAAAAGTTGCACAGTGCAGCTTTAAAAATGTGAAAAGCTGAACTTGTAGGAAAGTCAAGAAATCACATGCGCCCCCTTGTGTTCAGTTTTGTTTTTATATGTTTTCATCACTTGCATTATTAAGAACATTGCAGCCTCATGGTCAGGAGAAAGTTGCTTGTCAATTCTCAAACAATGTTTTACCTCCATTTTACCGTTTTGTTAGTAACCAGCTGTAAGAGGCAGTACTTCCAGTTTAAAAGCACCCTGAACTCTCTTTGTGCCTGTCAGTACATTCAGCAGCAAGATTTCATACACTGCCTGGCCAAAAAAAAAGTCACCACCAAAAAAAAAAGGTCACACGTTCTAATGCAATGTCAAAAGATTTACTTCCATCCAGCGTTGCATTAATTTTTCACCAAGATCTTGCATTGATGGTGGTAGAGTCTGACCGCTGCGCAAAGCCTTCTCCAGCACATTCCAAAGATTCTCAATGGGGTTAAGGTCTGGACTCTGTGGTGGCCAATCCATGCGTGAAAATGACGTCTCATGCTCCCTGAACTACTCTTTCACAATTTGAGCCCGATGAATCCTGGCATTGTCATCTTGGAATATGCCCGTGCCATCAGGGAAGAAAAAATCCACTGATGGAATAACCTGGTCATTTAGTATATTCAGGTAGTCAGCTGACCTCATTCTCTGAGCACATACTGTTGCTGTACCTAGACCTGACCAACTGCAGCAACCGATTACCTATTTGCTTAGTTAAATCCAGGTGCCGACTTTTTTTTTGGCAGGGCAGTGTATTAAAATGTGACAAACTGATGACACTGGGGTCGCAGCACTAAATCATTGGAGATATTGGAGACACCAGAGAGATGATTTATTATAATTAGATGCAGACATTACACAGCTTATTTGGACCTCAAGAGCTGCCTATACAATATATTTGTACTGGGCAAGACACATTTTGTTCAAATATATAAGAAAAACTTGTACAGGTCCTTTAACCTATGTATTCTTCTAATAACAAAAGACTGACATCAAGGGGAGCGTATTTGTGTCGCCATACAGAAGGCAGGTCCCCATGATGTGATAAATATCCACCCAAAGTATTCATTCTTTGCTATGAATATTTCACCACATTTTGAGGCTGCAGAGGCTCCACAAGCACTGATTAATGATTGGCTGTAAGTACTGGGGTTTAAGTAGTGACAATTCAAGTCAGAGAGAGTACAAGTGTAGTGAGTCATGAAACCATAAAACCAAACATTTTTACTACATTAGAAGATAGTAAACACAAAACACTGCACAATTGTCCTTGTTTAACTACTGAGACAATGGTGTGATCCTTCCTATTTTAGACCTTGTTTAAACCCTAGTGTAGACCAAGAAAAGTCCCGTCATAGACCTGGTTTAGATCTGGTAATAAAGGAATTGTATGTAAGATTTTGATTTTAAAAGTCATAAACTCGACCCATGTGTCCCCATTTACGAGGTAAACATGTTCAAATCTAAAATAACATTTACTGATAACATTTGCAATGCTGATTTATTCTCAATTACAAAAACTGCATTCTTCTCAAAAAGATTATCCAATCTGAAAGCAAAATGAGCCTCACATGAGTCATGTGGGTCGATGCTGAAATCCAGGTGGTTTAAACCTAAATGGACTCTCTCTGATCTGAATCGTCACTACCTTAACCCCAGCACCTGTAGCCAATCATCAGTGCTAGTGCAGCCTCTGCAGCTTAGTGAGTGAATTCTGGAGGTTCTGAGCTTTCACTTGAGGCATGAGGCATGAGGCCTGTCCATATATTGAGAATGAGACAAATTTGTATGTGTCCTCTATATCCAGGTTAAGAAACTGGTTATCCAGGTTCAGTTGTGATTGTAAAAAACTGTAAGAGCGCAGCCTACACACTGTCCTTTACTTAGATGTGAAGCACTTGCAAACCACTGGTAAACAGGAAAAAAGTCAACTGCTCACCTGAATCTGGAGTCTTCAGATGTTATTGAGAAGCTTGGTCCACGGTGCCCAAGGATGTCCTCTGAATGTATCAAGACAGCTCCAACGCTACTTGGCCCTCACAACCCTCCCGAGTTATCAGAGACCAAAGTCCACATGGAATCATAAACAACAGTCAGTGTTTGAACTCTGCTCTGAAATCTGCTGCTATCTATTTGCACTTGTATGTCTGTGACGCAGTTTGCAAGGAGATCAAAGTGAGGTCTGAATGATGAACAGTAAAATGTAAGCCACGGGCCACACCTCAGTCTGAGCAAACAGCACTGCCTCAACAAACCTGTGTGAATGAGCCACTACCAATGGTTTGTGAGGGATTATGGACCACATTAGACCCAATGGTGGAACAAGTACTCAATTGTGTTCATTAAAGTGGAACTAAAGTTTTTTCGCTACTAAACTGTGTATTGATACTTTGCAATAACATCATGCTGGGGGTATTCTACATCTGTGTGTATGGGGAAACGTTCATCAGTTACCATGGTGACACCATGCACACGTTAGCAAACAGACTCATAAGATAGTCTGAAAACAACAACACATTTTCTGGAGTCTGAACGATATAAGCGTTTATGGTCATGTTTAGGAGTTTGATTTTCAACAAAAAGGTGAGTGTGACTGTGACTTACTGTTTGAAATGTGGTTGTGGGAGGATTTTAGGCGTTTAGTAACACTCAAAGTCAAAGTACTGATGCAGGAGCAAGAATTTGCTAATGTAGTGATTGAATTTTATTGAAGTATTTTTGCTCATTTTTGTTCAACAAACTATTTAATCTATTTCTCTCTTTTTAAAAATTTGTATACTTTTAGTTTACTTAACCCTCTTACACTCCTAGGTACATTTTTGTACATCGCAATTTTTTTTTTTTGCAGAACACTGGACCAGCTCTATACTCCTCATTAGGTCCTCAAGGGTTCACGGGAGTTTGCTCAACCAGTCCACATGTGCTTTGTGGATCTGGAGAAGGCATTCGACCGTGTCCCTCGTGGTGTCCTTTGGGGGGTGCTCCGGGAGTATGGGGTCCAGGGCCCTTTGCTAAGGGCTTTCTGGTCCCTGTATGATCGGAGCAGGAGTTGTGTTCGCATTGCCGGCAGTAAGTCAGACCAGTTCCCAGTGCATGTTGGACTCCGCCAGGGCTGCCCTCTGTCACTGGTTCTGTTCATTGTATTTATGGACAGAATTTCTAGGCACAGCCAGGGGTCGGAGGGTGGTCCAGTTTGGGAACCACAGGATCTCACCTCTGCTGTTTGCAGATGATGTTTCCCTGATGGCTTCATTGAGCCAGGACCTGCAGCAGGCGCTGGGGCGGTTTGCAGCTGAGTTTGAAGTGGCTGGGATGAGAATCAGCTCTTCCAAATCCGAGGCCATGGTTCTCAACCGAAAAAAGGTGGCTTGCCCTCTCCGGGTGGGTGGTGAGTCCTTGCCTCAAGTGGAGGAGTTCAAGTATCTCGGGGTTTTGTTCACGAGTGAGGGAAGGATGGAGCGTGAGATTGACAAGGGGATCGGTGCAGCGTCTGCAGTGATGTGGTCGCTGTATTGATCTGTTGTGGTAAGGAAGGAGCTGAGCCGAAAGGCAAAGCTCTCGATTTACCAACCAATCTAAGGCAAAGCCTCGATTTACCAACCAATCTACATTCTGACCCTCACCTATAGTCATGAGCTTTGGGTCATGACCGAAAGGACAAGATCGCAGATACAAGCGTCCGAAATGGGTTTCCTCCGCAGGGTGGCTGGGCGCAGCCTTAGAGATAGGGTGAGGAGCTCGGTCACA
>KN472741.1:0-13281 GCA_000787095.1 Periophthalmodon schlosseri
CAGGGTCTGGGGGACTAAAGGGGAGAGAGGGGGGGGAGGAGGGGCTGTGGGTATAAGGAACAGTGTAATTGGTCAAACAGGTATCCACACTACAAACTCGTCATTTCCCTCTGTTGTGCGGAAAATGGTCGACTCTGACTTAAAGAGAGTTCTACTGGGAAAACCTGAGTCTTTGTACTGACTCTTTTTCAATATAAAAATTCTCCCAAGGGAGCTGCAGGGGGCGCTCTATCACTTAAGTTTCTTAGTTCTGCTTTAATACTAGGTTTGACTTAAAGTGCACATGGCAGATTATCATGTTTTTCTACTTTTGTGATAGTACCTGTGGTAAATATGTATCATAGTTTTAAATCAGTCAAGAGGCAGAGGCAGCCATGTAAATAGTGAAATACAGCTGGTGAAAATCTGACATAAAAAAATCCCATTATCTATGTCACTGACACGTCTGTGAAATGAGTCCAATACTCCGATCTGACTGGGCAAAACATCACAATTACAATTAAATGTCTAACCTGTTACCATGCTGTTACTGTGCTCGTGTTAGGTCCATGGTTTCACGTGTATGAAGAAAAACTGAACACAAACCAGTTCCTGTAGATCACGTAAATGATCCTAATCGAGTCAAACTCAGACTGATTCAGAGTTGAGTAATTCTGTGACTTTAAGGCTCCTTTTATAGAGATCACAAAGGCTATATATCGTCTTTGTCTAACTTGAGACATAGACTGTATATATAAATGGACATAGCTAACCTGCTAGCCGCCGCGTTCCAAATAGGAAGTAATCGTGGACCTGAGTTGGCTCCATCGACTGGTTCCAATTTACTTTCTATTGAAAACCATCACCCCTCTCTCTATAACTGCTGTTGTCAGGCTCGTCATTTTGATCTTAAAATATTAACCCGCTCTACATGAGCCTGGGGTTTTTATTTCACTGTTTTGTCTGTAAATCAAGATATGAACATTAATAACAGACCAATGACCTCCTTTCCCTGAGGTCACTCCCACTAGCGTTAGCAGCAAGTTTAACAACCTCGTTCCTGATTGGCTCTTTGGTTGCGCACCCGGATTTTCTGAGGTCCCTCCCACTAGCGTTAGCAGCAAGTTTAACAACCTCGTTCCTGATTGGCTCTTTGGTTGCGCACCCGGATTTTCAATTATAGCCTCTGAGAGAAGATTAGCCGCTATAACTGCTCTAGCCTCGATGAGCTTCTTTTGACTGGAGCCGAACGCTGTGGGTGACGTCACACTCACTCAGTTCACTTCTTTATACAGTCTATGGCTGGAGATAGCAAAGTTCGCCTTACAGTTTTAACAGGGAAAAGTTGCTGACCCAATTCACAAAATCACTTCAATATTATTTTCCGATTTGGAATTTCTACAGCTCAAAACATGACATTTAAAGGACATTTTTATAGAATTGCTTTCAGAAAACCCCAAAACATTTAGAAAAAACATGCCCTACACAAGTCCAACCACACCCCTCATAAAGACAGAACATTCAGGTAGAAAAACTGCTGCTCCTCTGGCAAAAACAGGATCAATAAATACATACAAAATAAATAAATAGGAAATTATAACAACTCATTATTATTATTATTATTAAAGGCGCATTACGTAACATTTCTGGCTGAGAGTATGCCGCCTGCTCGTCTCCATGGTGATGTGCGACATTCAATATATTTATCTTGTATTTATTTAATTACTGGTGTTTTTATTGCTCATAAAACAGTGTGAGTGTGGTCGCCTCTCCACAGATCTGACTTGTACCTTTTCCTAGTAGGTGCGCCACCTACTTGTCTGCATGGAGAGGTTTATTAATGCTATACTGTGGAACATTCAAGGCAAAACAAAAGTATCTCCACGGAGACAAAAAGGTGGCACATTTACCTTCCGCCAGAAAAGTTCCGCAGTGCAGCTTTAGGTGATATAAACGGGTGCAGTCATTGGCTCGGAGGTTGTGTCGTCCATATACTAATACTTCGAATTATAATCCATTCTTTTTGATTCGCCGTGACAACAATCCTCACGCATTCAATATCGAACGCGATTTTCCGGTCCACGTCCTGCACCTCAACGTTCCCGTTTTTAAATTCTCCGATCGTAATAAAACTGGAGCATTGTTTTCCCTTTTTAGTCCCGACCAATTTCTCGCCAACTTCCAACGCTCCGTGATGCAAGATGTCGCTCTGTCTGTCATCCGATCCCGTGGCGATTTTTATTTTACTGATTTTGATCGATTTGTTGAAAACGATCATGAAAAAATCGCCGGTCGCTGGCGGTTTTCCCCAAAAATACTCGTCCACGGTGCTGTAAGCTTTTGTGGCGTCGTAATTCTCAAAAACGTTAATATTCGTGAATAAATTCGCTGGGGGGTTGTCGGGAATGTCGAGTGAATCCTCTTCGAAATCGTCGTCTTTTAGCTTGTTTTCTGCTCCTTTGTACGAAGAGTAGTATCCCATGTGTTGAAACAGCGATGGTTTGAATCGTATAACGTCTTTTTGAGCTAGCAAACCACGGAAATGTATTAGCAACCAGTCGCATGGCATTTCCTGGTAGAACATTAGCAAAAAGTGCGCAAGCCGGGGCAAATCCCGCGAGTGGTACAGTTTTCCGATGTATCCCAGTTTTGAAAATTCCAGTGTTACCCAATAGGAATTTTCTCGAGATGTGATGACCTTTTTGAGCGCTGTTAGGAAATTTCTGGAGCAACGCACGTCGTCTTCCAACATCATGTAAAAGTCAGATAAGTTTGTGCAAAAGTTGAGCAGAAAAGCGTAGTCCACATTTTGCTTCGAGCGGAATCGGACTCGGTCTTCAGGGTCGTTGTAGTTCCGCTTGAGTCCGTCCAGGGATGGGTAGTATTCCTCAGGAGCTTGGATCACCAGTAAACGCCCGGCGATGATGTGATGAGCAAATTTCCGAGTGATTTCCTGGACCAGATATTCGCACCAAACCAAATCGAAATCGGCCAAATGCACCACCACGACGATCTCCTTCAGCTCCTCGTAGCTGGACTGGTCAAAAATGGATTTGATCGTCTCGAGAAGGTAGTTCCCGCGTTTTCGTTTGACAGAGGAGAGGCCGATCGTCAAGTATTCTGGGAAAATCAAAATGAAAATAGTTTTAGAATTACACAAAAACATAGTATTGTACAAAAATGACACTAAAAGATGACGTAGTCTCTGTCCATGTGAAATATTACCAGCCGTATTCTAAGGCCCTAAAGATTTCTACAAATTTGAGACTTAAAATTAAAATTGATATTTTATGATGTGACTCTGACATCTGGGTGAAAAAAGTCTAAAGGCTAAACTCTGATAAAACCTGATTTGTGTCATAAATAATGATCAGATTGGACTGGCACAAGTCTTTATGGACTACTAATAATCATACACATTTTTGTCAAGCTGGATCTCCATTTAACGGACTAGATTCAATTTTTTTTTTGTCCAAGATGTGGAAATTATCGCTCTGTTAACAGCTTAAGCTAAGATAAGCAGCTAACGCTAGCAACTTTACACAGCAACAGTTTTATTCATAATCAGGATCAACACCTTTCCCCACCTGGACATTCGAACGTCACTAAAAATGGCGTGACCCCTAAATAGCGCCCCCTGTAGGAATAGTGTGGACATTTGGACACAGCCTTTGTCTCAATATCTATCTATATAACAGTTCAACTATATGTTAATCTCTTGACCTGAAGATCCAGGGCAGTGCTCTGTTGTCCACTGTCTGATGCTCATTAGACTCCAGCTGTTCATCTGTGTCACAGGAAGTGTTCCGTGTGCTCCTTTAACGGGTTTAAACTGCTTTTGTAGTTCACGTCATTCTCATCTGTGTGGTGTAAATATATTATGTACTGACACTAACACAGAGACTCAGGGACAGGTGGCTCTTTACAATTATGTGCTTTAATAAATCAGACACTTCGATTTTATTCTTTAATTGTTTGTAGAAATTCCACGACAGATGATCTCAAATCTCTTCAGGCGTGTTTTTGACGAGGGAACAACACTATAACATTGTAGAAAGCTCCAAAAAGACGATTTTGCAGAATAGCCTCTCTTTAAATGAAATGAGAACGTCAAAATGCTGGCAGACATGTGACATTCTCCTGTTGATGTTTATTCTAACAGGACGCGTGCACAGCTCTGCCCCTCAGGCTTCAGTGTTCTTAAACAGCTCGTTTACTAAAGAGTGCGCTCTGAAACGGTCACACAGAACTGGAGAGTTCCACTGCTCAAGACAATAATAACTTTAGCTGACTCCTCCTCCTACTACTACTACAACAACTACTACTACTACTACTACGACTACAAACTAACTAACTAACCATTGGATTTACGTAGCGCCTTATTCATTCACTCCACACTCAGCGTTGACAAGTTACAGTTGTCGCCACAGCTGCCCTGGGACAGACTGACGGAAGTGAGGCTGCCGTCTGTGCCATCGGCCCCTCCGACCGCCGGCACTCACACACCACATTCATACTAGGAAACGTGAGTGAAGTGTCTTGCTTAAGGACACAACAACATTTTTCCCCACTAACGCCCCACTACTACAACTGATTTTCAACTACTGCTACTACTACTTCTACTACTACTGCTTCTGCTGCTGCTACTGCTGCTTCTACTACTACTACTACTACTACTACCGTTACTACTTCTACTACTACTACTACTACTACCACACTATGTACTGACAGAGTGAATCAAACTTGATCAAATCTCTCAAAAAAACACTGCACTCAAGCTGATATTCTGTGGTCACAGCTGTCCTGGGGCAGACTGACAGAAGTGAGTCTGCCAATCTACGCCATCGGTCCCTCAGACCACCAACACTCACACCGCTTCTACTACTACTGCTACTACTACTACTACCTTCTACATTTAAGTCTTAGACCTGGTGTGACAGTAGTAAGTAGTGTGTAGGTTAAAAAGTACTTCTACTACTACTACACAAAGCTTAAATCAGATAGAGTATTTGTTGTGTAGGTTGCAGCAGATGGATGGCTGTGTTTACCGTAATGTTTGTCATAAAGGCGCACCGAGGAGCACTTTGTTTTTACGGCTCACTTTGAATCCACATGTTTCTGTCTCTGAAGAGCCTTAAACTCTTCTACAGAACAGGCTCAAAACGCTACGAGAGGAGCCGGAATACTCACCGTGAGAGCAGGTAGCACAATTCAAAGTTTTTAAATGTACTTTTATATTGAGCTAGTGAATCCAGAAGGAGTCTCCTCAGAGCAACTGTGAGCTCCATAAAAACTACAGCCTGGAAATGTGTCGTCACGTCTCACAGAGTGTTCAGTGAGCAGAAACTTAAACCAATGGAGATTTTCAGATGCTAAACACTAGCCTTGGCGTTCATTCAAATGTTTTCTGACTCTACAGAGTGATAGATGTATTTACCAGCAGCGATGCAGCAGTTTATCAAGCAGTTCCACGGCTCGTTTGTTTGTTTACTTTCTATTCTTGTTTTGGCTAATGCATCTCTATCAGTCTGTATAAAGAAGTGGACTAAGTGAGTGTGACGTCACCCGCAGAGTTCAGCTCCAGTCAAATGAAGCTCATCGAGACTTAAGCAGTTATGGGGCGAATTAGGTGCTATTCCATATTTGGGATTCCGACTGTGAGTATCATAGTAACTAAAGAGCCAATCCAGAGCGAGGCTGTTGAAGTTAATGCCTCTTCCCGCCTGCACCGCTGGTTTAGCAGGAAGCAGGCGCTTAGCAACACTGTCAATTTGAACCTGTTGCTAACACTAGCCTGAGCGACCTCGGGGAAAGAAGGCACCTGATTTGTCTGTTATTAATGTTCATATTTTGATTTACAGACACAGTAGCGAAATAGAAATCGTCACCAGGATCATGTAGAGCGGGTTAATACGAACATTTTAAGACCAAAATGACGAGTCTGACGGCAGCAGTTACAGAGAGAGGGGCGACGGTTTTTCAGTAGAAAGTGATGTGGAGCCAGAATCAATGAAGCCGGAAGTGCACTCAGGCTCACTTCCTATTTGGGACATAGCAGCTAACAGATTAGCCATGTCCATTTATATTTACTGACATTTTGCACTGCAGCCAAGTGACAAAATACCTCAGTGTTTCAGTAATTAGCATCTTGAAATCTCCATTGGTTTAACATTGGTTTAACCCCGAGACAATTCCAACATTCAAAAAAAATTCTGAAGTGAAAATGATATATTGAACAGGATTTGCAGGGGGTATTTCTGTACCCACTTTTCCCTCAGTCCATAGACACGCTAAATGGAAATGCTTGATTTGCAATTTAGCTTCCAATAGTAGCAGCTTTTACACAGAAATAAGAGCCCATGGAGACACAGAGAGGGCATCTGACACACAGGAAGGGCATCTGACACACAGGGGCATTTCAGAACATTGTTTGTAGAGGTCTAAACTACAGGGTTAGTAGCTTTTACACTGTCTGCACCCACTTTTCCTCAGTAAATATCCTGTACCAATTTTTCTCCAGTTATTACTCTCTTCCTGGCATGGAGTGTCCCTGCTAAGTATCTGTGGGTAACTTTCTGTACCCACTTTTCTCCAGTCCTGTACCCACTTTTCCCTCCAGGAAATAGCCAGTTCCACTCACCACCAGTATTTACCCTTTTCATGGCTTTCAGTTTCCTCTTTTGAGACATTTTGAGAACTTTATCCTATTCAGAAGATACTATATTTTCTTTTACATTTTTTATCGCTATGGCAACGGTCCTAATTTTTCATCATTCTGAAACCCATGGATACCCACACTTGCCCACTCTCCCACCCTAGATAGTCTGTGCTCTTATGTATTTAGCCTGTGTGCTTCCTTCTGAACGGTGTTCACTGATGAGTAGCTGTAGTACTCACTTCTCCTGGTGAGTGGCGTTCTTCCTAAATATCTGTAGTACTCACTCTTTCGTGTTAGTGGCGTTCCAGCTAAGTATCTATAGGTGATAAACTTCCTGTACTCACTCTTCCTGGTAAGCGCCATTCCTATGAAGTATCTGTAGTACTGCTAAGTATCTGTAGTACTCACTCTTCCTGGTGAGCGACGTTCCTAATAAGTATCTGTAGTACTCACTCTTTCTGGTTAGTGGTGTTCCTGATAAGTGTCTGTAGTACTCACTCTTTCTCGTTAATGATGCTCCTGATAAGTATCTGTAGGTGATAAACTTCATGTACTTACTCTTCCTGGTGAGCAATGTTCCTGCTAAGCTTCTGTAGGTGATAAACTTTCTGTACTCACTCTTCCTGGTGAGCGGCGTTCCTGCTAAGTATCTGTAGTACTCACTCTTTCTGTTGAGCAGTGTTCCAGCTAAATATCTGTACTACTCACTCTTACTGGTGAGCAATGTTCCTGCTAAGCTTCTGTAGGTGATAAACTTTCTGTACTCACTCTTCCTGGTGAGCGGCGTTCCTGCTAAGTATCTGTAGTACTCACTCTTCCTGGTGAGCGGCGTTCCTGATAAGTATCTGTAGTACTCACTTTTTCTCGTTAATGATGCTACTGATAAGTATCTGTAGGTGATAAACTTCATGTACTTACTCTTCCTGGTGAGTGGCGTTCCTGCTAAATATCTGTAGTACTCACTCCTCCCTGTGAGTTCATCATTCTGAAACCCATAGATACCCACACCTGCCCCCAGTCTATAACCTGTGCCCACTCTCCCACAGTAGATAGTCTGTGCTCTTATGTATTTAGCCTTCCTAAATATCTGTAGTACTCACTCTTTCGTGTTAGCGGCGTTCCAGCTAAGTATCTATAGGTGATAAACTTCCTGTACTCACTCTTCCTGGTGAGCGGCGTTCCTGATAAGTATCTGTAGTACTCACTCTTCCTGGTGAGCGGCGTTCCTGATAAGTATCCGTAGTACTCACTCTTTCTCGTTAGCGGTGTTCCTGCTAAGTATCTGTAGGTGACGTTGATGGAGCCGGAGAAGTTGCTGAGGTCTCTGAAGCTGTGGACGTAGCGCTCCGAGTGAGGGGAGTGAGGAGTGGTGTCCCGCAACTGACGCTTGTCCTCCTCCTGAGAAATAAGAACAAGAAGACAACAGATAAATGAAAAAGTGCAGCTGACATGAAAAAAAAAAAATCTGGACCCAGTTTAATGAAGACACAATATAGAAAACAATTAATCCATTTTTTATGTTTTATTTTTTTGGATGACCTTGGTTATTTCATTATTTTTTTGAGCTTCAGAACACACACTTCTCCTATACTCTGAAGATTTGAGTCTGGTCACCGTGGATTAGCCAATCAGGGACATGCATGGTCTGTCCGTATCAAAACAAATATGGCTGCTTACGAGGAAAAAAGAAAGGAACAAAAGGAGGATTTCTGGAGAACCAATGAAAGATGCACTAAACTCTGTTCATCTGAGGGGAGAGAAATGTCATTTTGTTTGTAAATGATGAGTGACCAATGAGCTCCTTCATTTCACATGCGTCACTGAAATAGACAAATCTGATTGGACGGTTGGGTTGTGCTAAAACATGGCTGTGAATGTCTTGGTTGAGGTTCAAGTACTGCTCAAAAACTGTCAAAAACGCAAAAATATCATTATATATCCTAGTCATGGATTTCAGCTTTCTGTTGTATTCTTCCATTTTGAAGACTTTGATCATTTAAAAGATACAGTATTTTGTTTTGAGTTGTTTAATTCTATGGCAACAGTCCTAGATTTTTATCATTCTGAAACCCACTTTGTCTCCATGTAGATGCTATGTCTTTGTCTAGAATGTTCATTAGCATTGTGGTCTTTGTGTCCATGAGCAAGACACTTTACCCAAATGACGAAGTGAGTGCGAGTGGTGGCGAGAGAGGTTGGTGGCACAGAATGGCAGCCAAGTCCCTGTCACCCAGCCCCAGGGCAGCTGTGGCTTAAGAAGCAGCTCACTGAGTCACTGGTCAAGGCCTTTTTAATGAGTCAGGAGTATGTAGTATATTTAAATCAACCAAAGTATAAATATTGTGCTCACATAACGAGTAAACAGACCGGGTCACTCTGTAAAAGAGTCTCTGCGGGAACCTAAAACTGGCAACCAAAAAGGCAGAATTTAGTTTAAATAATTTAAGTTTGGGGAACGGGAGAAATCTGCAGAATGTGTTTTGGCCTTGTGAACAAAAATACTTTCTCGCAGTTTATTTCCAGCACTAAACTTCGACATTTAGAAACAAAAAAACAGCAAAATCCCCAACGAAAATCTCTCAAATGGATCAGACGTGAGCGGTGTTTAATAATGAACCTCACTAATCCAATGAGCTGTAAAGAGTTTGTGACTCGGACGTGTCTCGTGTGGAGCGCCTCATGTTAAATGTAAAGTGTTTTATTTTTAAATCTTGACAAGCACCGACCAAACGAAACATCAGGAGGATAAAGAACTGTCAGATCTACGAGAAGAGAGCCAAGAGCCGTCAGATCTACGAGAAGAGAGCCAAGAGCGGTCAGATCTACGAGAGGAGAGCTGAGAGCTGTCAGATCTACAAGAGGAGAGCTGAGAGCCGTCAGATATACAAGAGGAGAGCCGAGAGCCGTCAAATCTACGAGAGGAGAGCCATCAAACCTACGAGAGGAGAGCCGAGAGCTGTCAGATCTACGAGAGAAGAGCCGAGAGCCGTCAGATGTATGAGAGGAGAGCCGTGAACCGTCAGATGTATGAGAGGAGAGCTGAGAGACCTCAGATCTACGCGAAGAGAGCCGAGAGCCATCAGATCTACAAGAGGAGAGCCGAGAGCCATCAGACCTACAAGAGGAGAGCTGTCAGATCTACGAGAAGAGAGCCGAGAGCCATCAGATCTACAAGAGGAGAGCTGTCAGATCTACGAGAAGAGAGCCGAGAGCCATCAGATCTACAAGAGGAGAGCTGTCAGATCTACGAGAAGAGAGCCGAGAGCCATCAGATCTACAAGAGGAGAGCTGTCAGATCTACGAGAAGAGAGCCGAGAGCCATCAGATCTACGAGAGGAGAGCCATCAAATCTATGAGAGGAGAGCCGAGAGCCATCAGATCTACAAGAGGAGAGCCAAGAGCCGTCAGATCTATGAGAGGAGAGTCATCAGATCTACAAGAAGAGAGCCGAGAGCTGTCAGATCTAAGAGAAGAGAGCCGTCAGATCTACGAGAGGAGAGCTGTCAGATCTACGAGAAGAGAGTCGAGAGCCATCAGATCTACAAGAGGAGAGCCAAGAGCCGTCAGATCTATGAGAGGAGAACTGTCAGATCTATGAGAGGAGAGCCATCAAATCTACGAGAGGAGAGCTGTCACAGAGCGTTAGACTGAGACAGGTCTGAGCACGAGGAACTGAAGATTTACAACACTACTGTAAGGTCCATACATAAGAGTAAGAGTAACTAAACCAGCACTAAACCAGGACTATACCAGGACTAAACCAGAACTAAACCAGGATGAAACCAGGACTAAAGCAGGAATATACCAGGAATATACTAGGACTAAACCAGGACTAAACCAGGGGTATACTATGACTAAACCAGGACTAAACCAGGACTAAACCTATTAGAAACCAGGGGATACTATGACTAAACCAGGACTAAACCAGGACTAAACCTATTAGAACTAAACTAGGGTTTGATGTTTGAACCTGGTCTAAACCAAAACTGAAGCAGTTCTAGTTGAGCGTTGAGTTTTGCCTAACAAGATCCCAGGACCAAAACAGGGTTCACTTAAACTATGGGGAAAAGGTATGAACAGGGTCTTAACTGTGGACTAAATGAGCTCCACACTCTGTACTGGTGAGTCACCTCTGAGGCCACAGCTGCCCTGGGACAGACTGAAGCTGTGAGACCTGCTTCACACTGTGCATAGCTTGACTTTCTCCATTGAATCCAAATCTATCTTTTAAGGGACACACAGAGCAGCACCAGCGCATTGACCAAAGACAGGGCTTACACAGAGAGAGTCTGTTTCACTCAAGGAAGGTGAAGTGTCTTGCCCAAGGACACAACAAACTTATGCACTGGGCAGAGCGGGAATCAAACTGTCGACCTTTGAGTTTGCAGATGTGTGCTCTAACCTCTGCCACCTAGTAATAGCAATAGTAGTGGTAACAGCATTAGCAGTAGTATTAGTAGTATAAGTACTCACCAGCACGTATCCGTCCTCCATGTACAGGTTGTAGTAGTAGCAGTAGCAGTAGTAGTCGTAGTAGTAGTAGCTTTAGTAGTATAAGTACTCACCAGCACGTATCCGTCCTCCATGTACAGGTTGAGGAACAGCAGGGAGGTGAGCAGAAGGCCCAGCAGGGGGAGCATGGAGCGCTTCCTCAAACAGCGCATCTTATCCACAGACTTATACAGACAACGCATGATCCACTACAGACTGCAGGGGTCTGAGAGGAGAGGGAGACGGGGGTATGGGAAAGAGGAGGAGGGGGGAGAAGGAGAAGAGGTTAGACACAGCTCTGCGCACACACATGAGAGATGGACCAGGATTATCACACTGTAACAGTCACTTTTGGACACTTTTTCACCGGTAATGATGTAATCCCACATTTGCTCAGGTTTTGGATCAGAAACATTGTCCAGAGAATATACCTTTGAAACCTTTGCTACCTTAGCATTGGGATTCATGAACCCTGGCGACCCTGGCTTTCATGAAAGCTGTCTACAAACTCCCAGCAGAGGGCGCTATAGGCTGGTAAACTGATGAAGCTCATTTATAAAACTTTACATTAGAATTCCAAAACACAAACTTCCTCAAGCTTGGTCACTTCTCATCTCTCTAAGTATGGATCCTCTTCAGCCAAAGTCCTGACGCCCAAAGTTCAGAGTTTTGTGACATTTTCAAATCAAGTTGTAGATTGCAAACTTAGTGGAACTAAAACTAAATCCAATTTTTTTAGTACTAAAGGTGTTTGAATAGCATTATCTACTGTTCCTAGTTATTTTTTGGCAACTTTAGTGCAAATTAGGTACATTTACTGCCTCCAGTGGCCTCTGCAGTTTCAAGTAGTTAGTGA
This sequence comes from Periophthalmodon schlosseri, assembly GCA_000787095.1. Classification (NCBI taxonomy): domain Eukaryota; kingdom Metazoa; phylum Chordata; class Actinopteri; order Gobiiformes; family Gobiidae; genus Periophthalmodon; species Periophthalmodon schlosseri. The sequence continues at coordinate 11,985 of KN472741.1, forward strand.
CATCACACAGAACTGCCCTGATTACAGCCAGCCATGCAAGGGCGGAGTTTGAAGTGTAGATACCTGTTGTGTACTCCAGACCCCGCCCCTCCTCCCCCCTCACTCTCCCCTTTAGTCCTCCAGACCCCGCCCCTCCTCCCTCCTCCCTCTCCCCTTTAGTCCTCCAGACTCCGCCCCTATTCTCCCTGCACGCACGTTTTATAAATAAGACCCCTGACCAGTAATGTGGCCTTGTGGCTTCACCTACTTGTCTCCATGGAGATAGATGCGTTTAATGCCATACAGTGGAACATTCCTGGCAAGGCAATAACATCACCATGGAGAGAAGCAGGTGGCAGACTCTCCAACATAAAAAGTTCCATATTGCGCCTGCTGTTTACTCTTTTGTCCTTCACATTCTTTTGAATTTTGCATTTTTCCCTTTTTCCTTTTGAGCCTCACCTTAAAACTCTCTCTGTCCTCTCTCTCAGCAGACCAACATTATCTGTTGTGAGGGAAGTGGAGCAGCGCTAACTCTCTCCAGCTCCCTGCGCTAACACGGGCGCTAGCTAAAAACCTCCTGGAGCTAAACAAATCCGGTTACTCTACACATCCACAGAGCCGGCGCTAAATGGGATTATTCCGCCCCAAGCCAAGGCGTGTCGAGTCTTGTGAGTTTTAAGCCATGTTATAATGCTGTTACCTCCTCAAAAACAAACCGGAGTTGTGTTTTGTTTCATTCACACATGTTTGAGAAATCCTGCATGCTCTGATCCACATTGTGATGTCATTACGTGGTAAATTTAAAGTTGGCAGCAATTTTTAGCCTCAATTGAACTGCACAAGAATAACCTTAAAGGGCCCATATTACACTATTCTCTGATCTGTTCTAGTGTTGTTTCCTCATCACAAACAGACCTGGAGCTGTGTTTTGTTTCATTCACACATGTTTAACACACAAACTCTGCATATTTAGGCTGAGTTCTTCTCTCAAACTGAAAACACACTGTTCCACTTTGTAAGGTCATCAAGTGGTAATACAGGAAGTGCTCCACTGTGTTTTTAAACTCCATACACCTTCACTAGAATCATTTGGATCATTTCAGCCCTGAAATTGCCAAACTCTACTGAACTAAAGGTAAAAGGAGCTGTTAACTTGAAAACTACTACTTCATGACATCACAAGGTGGAACAGACCATTTTGAGCTTTGGAGATGTAGACAGACTAATAATAAAGTGTTGCTCAAACATGTGAATGAAACAAAACACAACTCCAGGTATATTTTTGAGGAGGTAACAACATTAGAACATGGCTTAA
>KN472742.1:2165-14373 GCA_000787095.1 Periophthalmodon schlosseri
GGGTCTTGTTCACGAGTGAGGGAAGGATGGAGTGTGAGATTGACAGGCGGATCGGTGCAGCGTCTGCAGTGATGCAGTTGCTGTATCGGTCTGTTGTGGTAAAGAAGGAGCTAAGTCAAAAGGTAAACTTCTCGATTTACCGGTCAATCTACGTTCCTACCCTCACCAATGGTCATGAGCTTTGAGTAATGACTGAAAGGACAAGATCACGGATACAAGTGGCCAAAATGAGTTTTCTCTGCAGGGTGGCTGGGCGCTCCCTTAGAGATAGGGTGAGGAGCTCGGTCATATGGGAAGAGCTTGGAATAGAGCTGCTGCTACTCCCTGTCGAGAGGAGCAGATGCCCGAGCCACCTCAGTTGGCTCCTCTCGACATGGAGGAGCAGCAGCTCCACTCCGAGCCCCTCCCGTTGGTTGGCCTGGGAACGCCTTGGGGTCCCACCGGAGGAGCTGGAGGACATGTCTGGAGTGCGGGAAGACTGGGAGTCACTGCTTAAACTGTCGCGACCCGGCCCCGGATAAGCGGAAGAAAATGGATGGATGGAAATTAAAACTTAAATCATGATGTTTCTTACAAATCCTCTGGTGTACTGGTTGAGTCGGTCCTCAGTCGATGCTTTGGCCAGAGCCTCTGTGACATAGGGAGGAGGGGGCAGGTCTGGAAGTCCCTGTCCCAAGTTCACTATAGAGGGGTCTGCTGCCACTGAAGATAACTCCACCCTGAAACAATGCAGAGCGGATCAGACAGGAGCAAAGGGTTGTGAATCTATACAATCTATATAAAACGGCAAAAACTACTTACCACACATTTTTGTCCAGTCCCTCAATTCTTTTAGCATTTGTGTGTCTTGTTGACATTTTTTGCTGCAACATATCATAATGTTAAACTGCTACAGTAGGTAACTACACTAGTTAGCAGCTCCTGACTAAGATCCTATTAAGATCTGGGTTCACTGGGCGCTGCATTGCAGATGGGCACCCACTGCTACTGACCTAAGACCCAGTGGTATTAAAGGATCGGTCTAATGCAGAGAACAATATCCCCACAGGCTAACAGTTATTGTTGGGTTTCAGACAACATGACAATAATATTTAAGTCAATAATATTTAGTACAGATGGGGTGGGGGTAAAATGTATATTGTTAAAATGCAGATTTTCATTGATAATGCAATGTAATCAATAGGAAAAACTGGCACCAGCCCCCAAACTGGGAGTAGTATTACATCATCACATTCTAGAATATGAAAGCCACCAATACTCTGTTAACATGCTTTTAGGCCAACAGGGATGTTTAACAATTTCCTACATACAGCTGAACTTTGATCAGTGAAAGTTAAAGTCATTCACTCGCTTATGCATTCATGTTGGTTCTGAGAAAACATTACAATTCTTTTTAATACCTGATCCTCTATTTTTTATTTATAGTTTTAGTGTGGAATTACTTAACTCTCTTCATTTTCACTGATTTATGAACACAGTATTTTAGTCAACAAGTGATTTTTTTTATTTTTAAATGTTTTTTCTTTTCCAAACATCACTATAAAACTAAAAGCAATAAATTAAAAGTATATAAATATTAAGTATTAAGCTGTCCAACAGATTTGAACAATTTTAACAGCTCAAATTTCCTTGACTGTTTAAACATAGTTACAAGCTGGTTGGCTAGCAACTAACTCATGTTCAGTGACTCCAAAACCAACTCAATCCCTACTGGACCGTCATCTTTTAGCCATCTTGACTTAGAGCTTGGGGCGCTCTCCAGTCTTGGTGTCTTCTTTGACTGTAATTTGAATTTTAAAGACCAACTTAATAATGTGCTCCAGTCCTGCTTTTATCAACTCAAATTAATTTATAAGATTAAACAGTTTTTAACTTATGCCTATCTTGAGAAAGTTATGTATGCTTTAATTTATTTACGTTTGGACTATTGTAATGCATTGTATACTTGACTCAACCAGTCTCTACAACACAGACTTCAACTAGTCCAAAACATTGCTGCCAGGTTTTTGACTGGTACAAGGAGGCATGAGCGCATCACACCAGTCCTGGCTTCTCTTCATTGGCTACCCATTAAGTTTCGTATTGATTTTAAGATTTTATGTTTAACTTTTACATTTTTAAATGGACTGGCACCTAGCGATTTGAGTGACCTCCTATACCCATACATCCCATCGCGAGTCCTGAGGTCCAGCAGAGTATCTTTGCTGGCTGTGCCCAGATCTCAAACGACCACAAGAGGAGATCAGGCCTTTTCTGAGTCCCTTCCTTATGGAACACCCTTCCTTTAGAATTACGCCAGGTCAAGAACTTAAGTGCTTTTAAATCATTGCTTAAACTTTTTAATATTCACAGGCTTTTAATAATAATAATAATGCCTTACACTTGTAATGTGCTTTACAGGCTTGACAAAGCCTCTCAAAGCACTACACTGTAGTTATTATTCATTCACTCCACACTCGGTGATGGTAAGCCACTATTGTAGCCACAGTTGGCCTGGGGCGGACTGAAGGAAGCGAGGCTGCCAATCTGCACCATCGGCCCCTTCCGACCACCACCAATCATTCACACACACACACCACTTTCATACTAGGCCATGAGGGTGAAGTGTCTTGCCTAAGGACACAGCGACAGAACTTGGTCCGAGCGGGAACCAATTCTCTGACCTTTGGGTTCGGGGACAACTGCTCTAACCACTGAGCCACTGCCGCCCTTTTGGCTAATTTATCTGTGCTTTTAATAATGTATAATTTTGTTTGGTTTGTATTATGTGACTTCTGTGTGAAGCACCTTGCAACAATTGTTTAGAAAAGTGCTATACAAATAAAATGTATTATTATTAAGAACTCACCTGTGAAGAACAAAGCCTCCTGCAGAATGTAGTTTGGACTAAGATGGATGTAAATTTGGTGAAGTTCAGGACGTGGCTCACCACTCCCATCCTGTACAAATGTTAAGAACTGAGTTTTTTGACATATTTACTTTGACCATCCTTATCCTGCTCAGCAAGTAATGAAAATAGTACAAAGGTGGTGAGTGGAAAATAATATATATATATATATCCACATATATCCACACAAATGCAATTACATGCATTTCAGAACATGTTTGTATGAGTTTAAAAAATACTTCATCATTTTGCTGTTGTTCATTGCAACCATTTGATTTGATTAGCAAGTTTTAATCCAATTATGAATTTGTGATTACTCTTACATTCCTTGATAGAATAAAAACTGTGACTCAGGTTGGCATGAGTAGACTAGTGTCATTTATCGATTACCAAGGAAGTACTAATTTTAAGGAAGTATGATTTTAAGTAAAATTGCACAATATATCACAATCGAATTGAAATCGCGTTTTAACGACGGCTAACTCCACATGTATTACATTACATTACATTACTGCTACTACGGCTAATCTAAGGGCTAGCTTCTCGATATCATTGTGTATTGTCCGCCTTACTATTCTTGTGCACTTGGATAATCGAGGGAAAATGTTTAAAAATGACATCGTATCATGTACTGTTAAACGATCGGAGAAGGAAACTGGAGAACTTACTTAAAATGAGCAAAACAGGAAGTCCTGTGGAATTTTGTTTAGTATGTCGTTCTACTGTAGGAGGCGTGCGCGACGTCGGCCAATAAGAGAGCACGCTGCGTTCGCTGTCATCGGATTTAATACACTGCTTTGATTGTCGTGCGCTTTTATTTCAACAAAATTTTTATGTAGCCTATTGTTACTGACGTTATTGCCAAAAGAAGTAGGCTATACAAATTACAAGCTTATAGTCTATCGTAATTTTGAATGAATCGATTTTTATAGGTTTTCTCGAGAAAAAAAAAAAAAAAAAAACGTTTAGGAATTTACATTTTGCACAAGCTACACATGAATGTAGCATCTTTCATTCAATCTGCAGTACTGCACTGAAATAATTAATAGGCTAGTAATTCAGGACCAGGGGTGGAAAGTAACTAATTACAAATACTCATGTTACTGTAATTGAGATCTTTTTAGTACCTGTACCTGTAATTAAGTATAATTCTAGCTATGTAATTGTAATTAGTTACATCTGAAGTCATAGAAGTTACTGCGTATTGTACAAATCCCAATTATCCCAATCCACCCCTATCTCTGTTCCTTTCTATACCCACAAACTCACATAACAGCACTGTATTGCTTACTCTGATTGGCCAGAGCAAGAATTGCGGTTTAAAACAACTTAATACAATATTTCACTTTTTGATTCATTTAGTATTTTATAAAAACGTGATCTAAAATGTTTCTAAAATTGCATTAAAAAGTAACTAGTAACTTTATTTTTGGCAGCAATACTTGTATTTGTAATTGAGTACATTATTAGTCAAGTAACTAGCCTACTTTTACTTGAAAAGTAAAATTTTCACTACCCTTTCCAGCACTTCCAGGACAACAATTTAATATAGGTTAAAAAGTGTAGGACTGATTGTGTAACTACAGAAATAAAGAAATGTCCTTTATAAACAAATAAATAAATCCATTTTATAAACTAACTATTTTCTATATAAACAAAAAGAAAAGAAGACAATATGTAGTCTATAAGCACCCTTAATTAACATTTTACACTTGATTAACATCATTACTTTTATGACCATTGTAGACCATTAGTGCAAAGCTTGAGCCTATGTTTAACAGGCACAAGACACACTTATTTAATCATCAATCAGCCTTGCATTTTAAAAAGAATTGACTCAGGAACAGACTGTAGGATTTTAGGCACTAAACTAACTTGTGCATTCACTAAAAGCTGATGTAAGTTCATGTTAAAATGCTTTACCTTGTGCCACTGCCATATTCCAGATCAAACAATGACTATTGATCCACAGGGTATATGCAGCAGAGGCTTAGTAGGTTAATCTTAAAATAAAAGTTAATAATATTGAATTAAAGGTGTTGCCAAATTGGTACCGTTAAGATTTGCATAAATACAATATAAATATTCTGTTTATTTGATGTTATTAGATAGTAGATACACAATTAAAATAGGGAGCTGTTTTTGTTGGTTCAGGCAAAGAGGGATAGGCAAAAACATTATATGTGAATCAAGTAAGGCTTTGGGAAATTCTGCATTCTATATTCTATAATATAACTACCATGGTACCACGTAGCTGTTGGGACATAACAGTGTGCCTAGACACTCCACGGTGCGTAGTTTTCTCTAGTTCAATGTAAAACCAGCATGCTTCTGATTGGAGCATCTTGGGTTCAGCATGTGTTCAGCCACCTGTTCTGAGGAGGGTTCCACAAGGAGCATGTGCACAGAACACCGGAACACACCACACCAAGTAGCAAGCCAGCCATGGTTCCCACACGAGAGGCCCAATTTTCCACACACCAGACAGTGACCAAGTCGCACTATGTTCACTTTCTAAACAAGATGTGTCTCATCTAAAAATGAGGCCCTGAGCACAAGCAGACGCACACTACTCACAAGCCTTATAGGCCTCACTATGAAACTACATCTATTTTATTTTTGCACTCCATAACAATATGGATCATTTGAGCTTACTTTGTATTTGCAAGAGGATAAGCTCAAATGGACTTGGAAGTACTCCCCTGGTGGTTTATGCATTTGTCATTAAAATCTCTGTATTCATTGAAGCTTGTGCATAAATCCATAGTTTTATTTTCCAACATGAAACAAACACAGCACACCAAGGAGCAAGTAGCCTCCCGCTCACACACAGCCTCGGGGTGATAGAGAAGGGAAATGACTTAAGAAACTGGAGCCGAGAAGTGGCAGTACATGTTAGTAAGATCAGAGTGTCCAGGTAAAGAAGCGCGCTCCAAACAGAGGAAATGTGACTGGTTACTGCGCCAACAACAACGCTATATGTTTATGCAGCAAGCTACCTGACTGATAAAGTTATATTATCTCGTAAAATAGATAAGTAGGCTAGTGCCCTAAGTAGGGGATAGTGGGGACATTTGGACACATTGCATTTCCCTTGCAAAAGTATTGCGTTCCCTTGCAAAAGTATGGAATTCCTCACAAAAGTTTTGAGTTCCCTTGCAAAAATATTGCATTTCCTTCACAAAAGTATTGCGTTCCCTCACAAATAATAATATTTTTTTAATTCTCACTACGTCCCCTGGAAAGCGCCGTATATTCTGTACCCTCTTATGCTCCAGCATGGCCGGCCCAGCCTATAAGCAGACTAAGCAGCTGCTTAGGGCCCCCAGGCCACCAGAGGGCCCCCAAGAGCCCACACATTTATAATGAAAATAATGATTGGAACGTTTTTTTTGGAAACTAAACGGCGCTCAGGTGTTTATACTAGTCTAAATATCTCTCACATGATCAGATGTGTTTTATTTCCAGCAGCTTAAGTATGTGCTGCCTACATTTGGTTTTGAGTTGGGCAGTGGTGTGGACAGCTACGTGTTTACAACGGTGTGAAGGCCCCCCTTCTCTTGAGGTGCACTCTGGGTGTGCAGAGGCAGCAGAGGTACATTTGAGTGTTTTACAGACTAAAATATTTAGTTAGTGAAGTTAAGTTTATCTAAAGCACGGGACAATGCATGAAGAGCCCAGAGGAAGATCGTTTTGGAGAAAGATGGATTTTTCAGAGAGGACTCGAAGTATGTCACCAGTTTACACTATTGGACATGCAGGATAAAACAGTGAAGCTGTTAGCTGTTATTATAATTATGCACACAAGACATATATCAGAGCGACACAAAGACACCAGGTGAGTATTTATTACATTGGCCGTTTTTGGTTGTGGTGGTCCTTTTGTGATCTGAACTGTGAGATGACGTGAGTGTAGGCTACAACAGGTTACTCCTCCTGTCAGAATGTCTCCTCAATGTGTTCTAAATGCTCATTAATATGCGCATTTACGTGTAATCTCCGCTAATTTTGTATGCGAATTTGTGTTGTGTAACTCAACTCTGCATCCAAAGCCTGACAATAAACATCAAAATAATGTGATCCTAAAATCCTCTTTTTGTGGCCTGTTCTTTGAAGTTACGAGATGTTGTGCATTATTTAAGGTTCAGTCCATCCTAATTATCTGATGTTTACAAATCTGATGTCATGTTCAGACAGTTTCTCTTATGTGACTCTACCTTGGATCCCTACTTTGTACTTCTTGAATAATATGATTTTGAAGTGAGTGTACCCTTACTTAAGTACATCTTTTGGCTACTCTATCAAATTCTGCATTTTATGACATAAAAAATTGATAAATGTAAGCCTACTTCAGTCAGCTGGAACGTATTTAAATGCACCCTTTCCTTACACGTTTTTATACTTTTATACTTGTAGCTATTGCTGTTGTGAGCCTCTTTACAACGGGTTGAGATGATGTCTTAATTTAGTGAAATATGAATAAGCCCACGTGGCACTAAAGCGGTGAGGGCCCCCTAAAGGCTAGAGCCCCCTAAAGGCTAGGGCCGTCCTGTGTTCCAGTAATGTAATAAGTTAGGACACATAGGCCCCTATTTATCATTAAAGCTATAGGAGCAATGGGCCCCCCTAACAACCCCACAGAGCTACCAACGGCCCTGTACATTGCCATTAGGCTATAATCTGCTCACCCACATGGAGCAGTAGCTTGGTCTCTCGCTCTACCCTTCATAAACAACATTACTCAGCCTCCTGCTTCATCCCAAACACAAGGCACGCCCCCGTGACGTAAGGTCCGACGTGCCTGTACAGTGTGTGGCAGAGGCTCCGTGGAAGAGTAGCGGAGCGCACGGAAAATGTACCCGGGAATCAGCGCCTGAAAGCGGATACCGTGACGCGGACGGTCTATCGATTCTCTCTGGATCTAGCACATCTCAAAACAAGGTAAAATGAATTAAGCACGACGTTGCTATATTTATTTAAAACTGATCAGGTTTTGTGTCAAGCTAATTTGGGTTGTCCGACTTCTTGGAGTCTTGTGCCCACCTGGTTTGACCTATCAGCGCTGTCCCAAATGTCTGTATCTTAGATGTTGAGGAAGAGGGTCCACTTTCATTTATCTTTAGTTCTTTTATTGGGGAAACTCTAGCTCTTAGTGAATGATTTGGCGGTGTAAAGTTGCAACAAAAATACTTGCTTTGATTTAGCCTACTTTCCGTTGCCAAAATTGTGAGCGCGTATTTTTTTTTTTTCTTTCCTGCACTGCGGTCTGTTCTTTTCCACTTAGTGCCTTCAGAGGGCTGAGACAGGACTTTTGTCTCCTAAAGGCTGGGTGTGTTACAAACAATTCTGTTTTTGGAAATCAGGGATTCAGACAAATTTCCTGTCAGGAAGAGCCAAGGATACGACCCGGCCAGCTCCTCAATGGCTGACTCATCCAGAGGAAACGGTGGACCTCTGTTAATAGTCTCTGAGCAGCCTGTGTGTCTATGGGAAAGAGGCACTATGTTTTTCATGCTCAAAAGCTTCCAGATATATGGAGAAGGTATAGAAAAAAATAACACGATAACACAGCCTATGGCAAATCCTTGAATCAACTGGTGGTAAATAAGCTTGGATCACCCACAACATTAAGAAAAATAAGAAATAGGCTAATACATGTTATTCCCTTATGTCACGTCAACTATACTGATTATATTCAAGATTAAATAATGTAGAGAAACAAGGGCAAGAGTGTAACCAAGTTGTTAATTAGCTGCCTATTGTTGTGTCCTTAGGCAAGACACTTCACCCAATGCGCCTAGTATATATTTCGTGTGTGCATGAACGATTGCTTGTGGTCGGAGGGGCCAATGCCACAGATTGGCAGTCTCACTGTCAACTCCAGGGCAGCTGAGGCTAGTATGGCTACAATAGTAGTAGTAGAATCATGCACTGAAGCACTATGAGTGTCTTGAAAGGTGCTATATAAATCCAGTTATAATTCCGGGTCACAGTTATGGCAGGGGTGACGGAGTGGAGCAGGTACAGGCTATAGCTGATTACACGGAATTTTGAAAATAGTCATTCACAAATTTGTGATTTTCAACATTAATTGATAGTACTTTCTTTCATATTACCATGCACTGAAATAATAAGAGGTCAGATATGGGTTAATTAACTAAGTATTTTGTCAAGAGATCGTGCATACATTCATCATGCACTGAATCTGATGGCTGAATGGTAAAACTCAGTTAGGCTTAACAAAAACATGAATCATTGTAAATCACATTGACCGTGTGTTCAGAATCAGTGCTGTACACACAACACTGTACTTTTGACCGGCGAGTCCTTCATCATCTCTGTTAGCCTATGTGAATCTACACTGTACGATATTTCATCTGCCCCATAAAACAGCCTTAATGTGATCTCCAAGCATTAGCAAACCGCTCCATAAACATCAGTAAATGGCCTCTTCCTGTCACTGATGTGGAACAAATGTCAAGGTATAATTAGAGCCATGATCGCACCAAATATTTTCACTAAAAGCTCTGTGCAATAAGGGTAAAGTCATTAATAATGGAGTACATCTTGTAGTATTACATTCACTTTAATTCATTGGGCTAAGTGTTTATGGGGAAACAAGAATGATATGTGTCCAGTCTAGTGGCTCCTAAATCTTGCACTGAAAGCATGACTAAAACTGATCTAAACAATGACTAAACAGTAGTCAGCTAACTATTATTTTAGCCGTTATTATTTTGATTAGTCGACTAGTCAAACGTTTATTTTTATTGAACACTGAGACTTTTATCAAACAAATAAATGTTGAAATATGGGAACTGAAAACTTCTAAATAGAGAATATTTACTTCTACAAGACTACAGTTGCGAGGGAGTTCATGCCGAAAACAGTTTTTTATACAGAAAAGTATTAGGAAATTGCATTTATATGTAAAAATGCTTATTAAATTCACTCCTTTCTGCTGTTGTTCCTTAGAACCTAAATAAAATGATTAGTCAACTAAAATGATTAGTCAACTAAAATGATTAGTCAACTAAAATGATTAGTCAACTAATACAATTTTTGGTTAACTAAGACTCCATTGGATTTAATAATGTCTCTGTCTTTGTTACAAAAAGAACTTCATATGTGTTTTAGAGTCTGTACTGTCCATTGTGATCCAGATCACAATTATGATTTTCATGCACCATAACCACTACAGTTATTTTTAATAGTTGACTAGTCATGATTAGTTGATTTAATCCTTGAAGCCCTAGTAAACAGCAAAGGACTTAACCTTAACTCAACCAGGTCAGGACAAGATGTACATCACCAAACCACTTGAAGTTGGACTGAGAAAAAAAAAGATCACTATTTTTTCCCTAACAAATCCTGATTTTCAATTAGATTTTTATTTTGCAAACAAATACCAATGACTTTCAATATAAATTCCTTGACCTTAAACAATACAGACTTCATTGCCATTTGACCCAAAAATAGTCAAATTTCTTCCCCCAAAGTCTGAACTCTGCTCCAAACCACATGCTTCTGCTGAGACCTCTAGATTATAAAGACCCAACCATATCACTGACGCTTAACTGAAACTCAATCTCAGTTTAAATTTGATTAATTGCACAGACCTAATTTGAAGAATGCTACAACTAAAACTGTATTAAAGGTGCTGTACCCGATTTTTACTTAAAAATGTGAAAAACAAAACTAGTTCATTTTAAACGGTTTGGCCCAACGTTATTCCTCACCTACCTTATGCATTCTGAGCATCCTAATTATTCACCACAATGAGTTTATAAGCACTTTTCACAACTTTCAGAGACTGGAGCGGAGTTTTGACATGAAGGTAAAGAGACATGGCCTCTAATTAGGAATAAACTCGGTCTTTTAAACAAGTTCAGGAATGAAATAACACAGCTTGAGAAACGCTGTTCACAAACAAATTCCACAGTGCTAAATGAGAGTGCCAAAAGTAACAGGACACTAGAGTGAATGAGCAGCTAGCACAAGGAAACAACAGAGAGGGCAGACACAAAGCTTAGTCATAAGACAGTAGTTAGAATGCTACAATAGTGGAAGCAATAAGAGTTTAGGTTTATAGAGGCAATTCAGTGTGGTCATTAAGACTTTGAAGTTCCCAAAAAAAAACAGTCCCATGCTCCAACACGACCCATTTGGTTATCTTCTTGTTGTAGACAAAGTACGGGTCTTAGCATCCTGTTGCGGGTGACATTTTGAGGACTTTTCACCATTCAAATTAGGGCTGAACGAGTTGGGAAAAATATTTTATTGTGATTTTTCTGACTTAGTATTTTTTTTTGTTTGAGTAATAGAATTCTGTTCAAAGTTCACATTATAAACACGTCCAAGAGAATTGACAAAAAGACTAAAATATGAACTAACAAATTAATACAAGAGTCACATTTCATAACATGTTTGTACTAATCTAAACTGCAGGGTTAGCAGTTTTTTATGCAGTAAAGGCAGGGCAGTATGAGTAAGGCAGGGGAGTTTGTTGTTTGTGGAGGAAATTGTGGTACTTTAAAAAAAATGCAGCCTTTGCGATTATGGCCATTCAAATATCGATTTTGATTTGATTATGATTAATTGTGCAGCTCTAATTCAAAAGATTAAATATTTGGTCAATTTTTTAATTGCTATGTTGTAATGCTATGAGGACTGTTTGAAATCCCATTAGGCATGGGCGATAGTACAAAAAAAATGAAACAATTTCATTTTCATCACGATTCACGTACACTTTATATTTTTCTATCACCTTTAAGAGGTAAATAAAGTCATCTGCGTCTTCTGAAAGTTCACACTTCACTGTGATTAGTTACCCTCCTGCCACTCACTCGGAGCATAACAAAGGCTGACCAATTAGAGAAGTGGGTGGGAAAAATATCTGTATTTGAGCACACATTAAATAGAAAATAACTGAATCATGATTCAAGTCAATTCAATTTTTATCACCATATCCCTCAACCCTAATTGCCATCCCAAAGAACAGAACTCAAACTTAAAATAAAATATCCTAACTCGACTCCGTTTGAGTAGCTCTTTTCATTTGATTGTGCGTGTCATTGACTGCAGTCATGTGCGTCTGTGTGCAGCCATCATGATTCCTGTGATGGAGTTTCGGCAGTTCTCAGAGCAGCAGCCAGCGTTCCGGGTCCTGAAGCCGTGGTGGGACGTGTTCACAGACTACCTGTCGGTCATCATGCTCATGATCGGGGTGTTCGGCTGTACCCTGCAGGTGACAATATCGAGCTTTCTAATATAGTGCAAAATGTGACATTCAGTATATTTTGAGGATATTTAGATACTATA
>KN472745.1:6202-18218 GCA_000787095.1 Periophthalmodon schlosseri
GATAAAAGAGTCCACTCAGGTCCTGAACGGGGCACTGGCTTTTTGTCCAACCCAACTTTAAAGTCCCAGGACTCAAAGCTGGACCAAATCTTCTGCATTTTTGGACCGGGCCATCTCCTGCCGTTAACAAATGCTACTTTAGCCGTGCCCCGCTAGCTCAGACACATCCCATCTTCACCCAAAACACAGGGTTTCAATCTACACCATTTGTCCACTCAATGAACACATGCACAAGCCCTTTTGAAATGTTATTGACACTCAGTCGGGAGAAAATCATTACCAAATCTAGCCGTTTTAAGGCACAGCTCATTTAAATTAAGGCGTTAGTATTTTTGACAGGTTGCATAGATGTTTTGTACAATATTCCTGTTTCAATTCAGCATCCTCGGTACAACGTGTCACCTTCAAATAAGGACAAAAAAATCCATTTTTCTTGCATTGAAATTTTAGCAGGGACAAGTGACAAGTACGTGAACTGCTGTTACAAAATGCATATTAAGAATTATTTCAATCTGAAGAACATTTGAGAAACACTAAGCAACTTTAGCAGCACAAATTACTGATAGTTGATAGTAGACAGGAATTTAGATTTTTCAAGATTATAAGGTACATTTTATGAGATAACCCTGCATTTTGAACTGTATATTTGCTAAAAAAGGTTGCAATTGTTAGAAACAAGTTGAATAGTGTTGCTTTCCATATTAAAAAGAATACTTGGATAATGTGAATGACTTACATGTGTTTTGGAAACCCCATTATAGGCAGCATAACAAGTATAAAGTAATGTTTTTTTTTAAATCCAGATTTTTAAATAAAGATAAAATATCGTGTTGTGCTCATCTGCTTCTCAACAATAAACCACCAGGGCCTTTGTAAAATCAACACATCACTCATATCTTACACTCATTCATTTGAAAATTTTAGGTAAAAAAAAAAGAAACCAGGCATTGCATTCGTATGGGTGGTGACAAAACTAACAACAGTAAAAATGGTGAGAAATAATAACAAAACAAGAATAATGATCCAATGTTTTAGAATGATACTGACGTCGGCCATTTTAGAGGTACACATGTAACAGCGGATGGGGGTAACTGGGCTATAGAAAATCAGAGAAATAAAATTAAAACCAAAAAATAAATCGTTTTAGCCCACAATACTGTGCACAATAAGACAAAGTGCCCCCATTTCTCCGTGCCTTACTTTCCACCACCTAAAACTAGCAGTAAAAACCACTGTAGTACCTAATATATATCTTCAAACCAGCTAAAAATTACAACTCCATAATATAAAACCCTGTATTAAAATAATCTTTTTTTCTTTTTATCCACACACTGTCTTTTGTTCCACATTTTTTCCACATTTAAACATACACATGCCGCCCCTGTAAGACTGTGCATAGCATATAGTCAGCACAAGGGGGAGCCAAACATCATCTTTTGTCCATTTAACAGGACTAAACCATCTCGCGCCTTATTTTTAAGTACCTGACTCTTATATCACTAGATTGCATTGATATTGAGCACGAGGTATAACTTACTACTGTACTGCAGATGCCAGATTTTGACTGCTATTTTAAAATGAAAAAATGGTGTTACAGAATATGCATGTAAGCTAACCTAAGCTAAATCCTTAGGTTAAACACAATACCAGTAATGCAAAATTGCTATATTTCACACAAGATGGTCCCTGTAAGCTTAATAAAAACTTGCATGTGTATATACATTGTTGAAAATATAACTTTGCACATTCAAAGAAGCAAAACGATGATTGGTTTTGAATTGGATTGCCGTCTATGCTACAATGTTAGAAATAGTAAAAGGCATTTCGGACCACTAGTACTTGCAACTTTGCTTGTTTGGTAATAATTAGTGAAGAAGGCACAAGAGATAACTGCCCAAATAAGACAATAAAAAAGTCTGTTTTCGAAGTAGGCAGGTCCAGCAAAGACGTCGTGAACAAAAATGGGGGGAACGTTGGCTCCACTTGTGTCCATTGAAGCAAACAATAATTAAAAGTGAATTAGGAACAGCGCCCCCTATGCAAAGTTTTGATAGCAGTCTTTAAAGTCTGACAGTTTTTGTTTTTTTTTCGTTCCTGGGTTCGTGTATGTAGTCTTTATCTCCAGTGGGGGATGAGCAGAGCCAGGAGTAGAGCACAGAGAGCCATAAGCAGACTGGCCCTCCTGGAGACCGCAGAGCCAGAGGGGGACTTGACCACAGGGTCCAGGCGGGGGGCGGGGGGAGTGCTGAAGTAGATGTCCTGGTCTGTGGTGCAGGAGGGGGGGTCACAGCCGCTACCGCTCTCCTCTCCTCCACTCGCCTCTTCATCTGCACAAAACAATGGGACAAGTGTTAGAGAAATTACATGTAAAAGCATAGGTGTTTTATGGGTGGAAAATGCAGTTAATGTTTATTGTTATTTATGCTTCATAACTTTTAGCACATTTGAGTTAGTCTTTTATTATACCTAGCGCTCTTAGAATAGGTCAGTGAAAACCATAGACCCAGCTCACAAATAATATAATACATTTTAATATGTGAAGGGGGACCAGTTTATTTTATACTGTAAAAGTAAGGCCATAAGGTTAAATGGCTAAGAACCACTGAATTAGATGCTGAGTAGCAGTCTTGATGACAACATGGTGGTAAATCAAATTTTAATATAGTATAGGATTATTATTGCTTGTAAAAACAAAAAAATCTGCAGACATTAGATGACTAAACAATTGATTTGAACAATGTTGGCTAGATTTTCTGAAAAGAATGTCATTATTGTAGTTTAGCGGTTCATGTTTCAGTCTACTCTAAAATGTTACTTCTTAAAATATGCCCTGTGAACTGAATCTTGACAAACACACAACGCATACAAATTGCAATTAGTGAAAATTAACTTTATAAAGTGTTGAAAACCTAAGACTATATCCAGAGACAAAACAGCTATTATTTAAAAATGAACTGCATAATCATGGCACAGGTTCAGTAAATGTGTGGAACCCTAAACCAATGTCTGAATGCTACTGTAACACATGTACAGTGACTATACTTACAGATGACAGCTGAAACGTATTATCCCCATGATTACCTTTGAAACCTTTTTTACAATTATCAGTAATGTAGCTAATACATGTTTTAAATTGATCTAAATTAGGTCTAGTAAATCTATCAGTTACGAAGAGTAAAAACCTCACCTGTTTCAAAGGAGATGTCGTTGCCGCTGTGTGCTGCTTTGAGCCAGCTGGTCATCTCCTTTAGCACTGCAATCTGACTCCGGATGACGATGTCCGGCTTCGTAATGTCCACATCCACATCCGGGTTTGACACCTGATTGGCCAGGCCATTACCAATGACGACAGACTCATACCTGTCAATCAAAACAATAAGGCTTATATACAGTGATTATCGTGAATTGTGCTTTTCTGTGGTAAAGTGCAGGTGATGCACACAGGCTTCTTGGTAATCTTATCTTTATAAAGTTACAAAAACTAGTCCTACTTGATGGACCTACTGGATTAGTCCTGGATTAGTCCTGGATTAGTCCTGGTTTAGTCCTGGTTTAGTCCTGGTTTAGTCCTGGTTTAGTCCTGGTTTAGTCCTACATTGGTCTAGGTTTAGATCAGGTTTAGTCATCGATTGGATGTGGATTTTGTTCTAGTTCAGACCTGGTTAAAATTTAGAATAGACCCCATTTAGCTCAATAATAATACTTTAGAGACCTGACTGGTTTAGTTCTTGCAGAGTCATAAAATTGTTTTGTGTTTGTTTGCAATGTTAACCACATGTAGTTCTGGTTTAGTTCATGAGTCTCATGTTAGCTCTGATTGTCCCTTAGAAATGTAGATTTATTTCACTTTTTTTTTTGCCTTACCTGCTTTTAGCGGTGCCGTTCCAGCACTCATCTCCGGGGGCGATCCTCTCTCCTGCGCACACAGTCTCAGGCAGCGTCGACCAGAATTTTTTAGCATGTTTCAGCCTCTTCTTCACGTCACTTGTCTAAAAAGAAAACAGAAGAAAAAGGAACACAAAAGGTTTATATATAGGTGATACAAAAGAAATACATGATCTTAGTTGCATCCAAAAATCATAAAAATAAATAAATAATGCATTTGGTTTATTTTGCGTTTTTTTGGACACTCAAAGAACAGAACATTACAGTTCAATTCACTCAGGTAAGCTACTATTGTAGTCACAGCTCAAGTTAGTTTTGGGCATGCACATATTCTATTTTTAAAATAAAAAAAGAAAAGATAAAAAAAAGATTTAAAAAAAAGTCATGTGATTGTAACAGATGTGAAAATTATTAAGCAAATAATCTTCTATGGAGTGAAGGCAATTGCTAAAACATATGAAATCAAACAGTAAATATTTAAACATTTTCACACAGTTGGTTCTTACCAGTCTGTCTAAGCTGGTGCCGGCTGCTGTGGTGGGCCTGGCGTCTGGACTATAGGGCCTGAACCGCCCAGTGAACGCCGTCTCTTTGATCGAACGTTTGGTTCTAAACGCCATGCTAGGTTTTGGCTGCCCACAACCCTGGAACACCTGAAGAAGGGGACAGAAATAAAAGGGAGACTACATTAGTGACTTTCAATCAAATAGGTCAAATAGTAGGTAAAATCCTCCAGCTAAGGTAGTCCTGACCAAGCCTCGCTTAAGATCTGGAGATGGAGCAGACTGTATTGATGGATGGGTCAAATGTAGAGGACAATTTTAGGGGACAGTAAAGTGTACCTACACAGTACCTACATAGTCTGTGTCACTGTGGATATTAATATACTTATGCACAAAAAGTAAACTCCTCCAGATAGTCCTGACCAAGCCTAGTTCAAAATTTGAAGATGGGTCCCACTGCTTCTGACAGGTTTAACCCAGCGCCATTAACCTATTCTTTTCAGCTTAATCATAATAAAACAAAAATAAACTCTGTCTGCCTCCTTTTAAATGGTGGTCCAGAGATGTACATTTATTTGAAAAGTGTATACAAATTAATGTGAAAAATGATGGACCAGTGGGTCTGAAAACGTGATAAACTGAAGGTTACAGACTGAAGTACAGACCTTCTGTGAGACTTGCATGCTGTTTTCCTGCATGTTCATGATGGCCTCAGAGATCTTCACGTCAATGGGATCCATAATAGACTCAAAGTTAAAGGGACCCTCCAAACGATCAGCCAGACTCAACATGGCATCTGTGAAATAAAATCACAGTAAAAAAACATTAATAACACCGCTTGAAAAATCAGATTATGCCATTTGTTTGTACATAACACATATCATAATCATATACACTACGCAACTATGGGTTTTAAGCAAGGACCTACTCGCATGCTAGTCAAATTGTTCAAAAACATGTCTTAGATGGGGTGGGACGAGACAATTACAAGACGACACAAGACATGAGACTGGGTCCATGAGAACGAGACAACGACTTAATTTATAATAAATAAATTGCGCAGTTGAGTTCACAACTTTGGCCTCATACATATTTATTTTAACATTTTTGTTTTCATTGTAGGACTTGGAATTACTGCTTCACAAGAGGTGTAACTCACCAACCCTTAACCCTCCTTTTTGTCCAGGCCAAATGCAAATACTTATAAAAAGAAATGTCACAATCATCATTTTTCTCCTTTGTGCACAATCTGATGGCACTTTTATCACTCGAGGTCTTATCCCATCCCTAATATTTATATTTTCTATATTTTGCCTTTTTATTGTGTCACCACACATCTGATCATTTTCACCTACTTTCACATTTTGTTTATAAAAAAATATTTGAGTGAACTGAAGTAATTTTTCGTGGTGCAATCCAGTTGAACTACTGTCATAATACAAGACACCACCAGATGTAGCCATTGCATGCTATTTAAAGTTAAAATTGAGGCCTTGAAGTTTGGTTTGGGAAACTGCAGACAACAGAGAGGCAGACAGTAGCAGAGACAGAGAGATGGGCAATTTCAGCTGTGTAGAAAACTAGAAACACATTTATGCCCCTGGATTCTGTCATATTAAATTTAGTTAATATCTCTATTAAAAGACCAGGACTTTTCTTCCATTATTGCAAATGAAAACAATATGTGTCCCTAGTATTTACCACACAAAGACCTTCATAGTTTAGGCCTTGCTCCTCCCGGTCCATTTAACCATCACAACATACAGAAGAATAGGGGACGTGTTTGAACAAGATTTTCACACAATAAGCTGTAATGTTTTGTTCAATTTATCAGACAGAGCTGGAGGGAATACAGGTTCAAAGACTAGCGCATAATAGTTTGCATTGTGTTCGCTTGCTGCTGGTAAATACAGAGGAGTAGATCAGATGATAGATAAGACTAATGATTTCTGAATGAATTATGAGCCAAGCAGTGAATGTACTTTTAAAGGTTAGACCTAGGAGCACAGGAGTTTCAGATTCCTTTTCTATAAAATAAGACGCAAAAGTACTAAAAACCTGAGAAATGCAACAATGTATTAAATGCATATTGAATTGCCAGTATACTATGTGTGGTCATGGTTTAAAAGAATCTTCAATAAACATTTTGTCCAGTTCAGTTATTTCTATGTGACTTAAAAAAGGAACAGGTTTTATGAAGCATGTAAGATTAAACAAAAATCATTATTAAAAGGTGACATTTTGAAGTCTTATGGCCAATCAAAATGTATAATATTTATATATTATATTCATTACATTTATTTTTATATTTATTTCATAATATTTAGGTGAAAGTGCTAGTTTTCTCTGAACATCATTGATTGGGCTTCTTATTTATTAAAGATAATAATAATAATAATAATAACTAAAAATCATGTCAGAGAGGACTTGTTTGGGTTCATTGCATATTGTTTTTTGTCATATAATCTGGCAACCCAAAGAAAGCTCCAGAAACCAGATCATGTAAAAGTTTTTGTTATTGTGAATGAATCAACATTTTATAATTTTATTTTGAAATCCAATGTTTGAAATGTAAGTCTAGACCTTGCTTTACCCAGAAAACACATGGTATTCCTGCAACTGCGCCTCTCACACCAAACTGTGAGCTCCGACTTGGCCCTCAGCCGTGGTGCAATCTGATTCACAACAGTACATTTTATAAACCAAAGAGAAAGAGTTGTAATATGAAATTATTAAATTAAATATAAAGAAAAAATATTACTTCCGTTCTTAACTAGGGCTGTAGAGTCTCACAATCAAATCAAAATTGCAAGTTGCCATAGTAATCAAATCGTAAAGAGAGCATTTATTTGACCAGAAAAATGTCCTGTGTAAATAACAGAATATCATGTCTTTTTATCGACAAATTTTACTGTATCTGTAGTTTAGACCTTTACAAACATGTTCTGAAATGCATGATGGATTCTTGTATTAGTAATAGTTCTTATTTCAGTTTTCTCTCAAATGTTAAGGCTACTGGAGTCGTTTAGATTTGCAATATACAGAATGGTATTCTGTTCAGAGTGCACATTATAATCTCAATTGCAATACTTGTCAGAAAAATTGCATTTATATTTGTAACCAAAATTGTGCAGCGCTACTCTTTACTTTCACTTTTCTCAAACAAACCCAACCATGTAAATTGCTTATAACACAAAGACTGAAGAAGCCACTCACCTAAGAAGTTGTTCCACTCTGTGTCGAGATCAGCCTGATTGGCCAAACAGCCGCGCATCACGTTTAGACAGTAATTTTGACACGGCTTCAGAGCTACCTGCCCCGAACAGTAGGGGCAGTATAACATCTTCATGGCAGCACGCACACAGCTGGGAGACGCACTGACCTTAGAAGAGGACAAAAAAACAAAAAACAAATGTGTTATCATTGCAACGCAGTGAGAAATGAAAATATTTGTGGATATATGTGAAAGGGCTGAAAAAGCAATACTTAAGTCTAGCCACAGTCAAATCTAATCATCTATGAATCATGCAGTGGAAAAATATGTTTCCCAAATGGTGGCTTTAGTTTTTGGACTATGGGGGATGTTATTGCTTTGCCTGGCATTAAACTTGTCTGTTTCCATGGAGACAAGCCGGTGGCACCACTAGGGCCAAGCTACAGGTCAGCTCTGTGGAGAGGCGACTACGCTCACAGTATCACACAAGGTGATGACTGACCCTACCAAAAAAGTTACACAGTGCATCTTTAAAGATACAAGACGCTATACTTTTTTAAACACGAGTTACAGTGTGTTTCTTCACTAGTCATACATTTGTAATAGTTTGAACAGGGCAAATTAATAGTTTTGACCCATTGTCTCAGTCTGGACAATGATCCAAATTCCTAGGAAAGGCTTAAGTTTAAATGCTTAGGTTCATGGGAAATTTTGTGGGATTGTCAGCTATTGTTTTTGGGGACATCCAGGACAAAATTACAGAGATTCAAGTTTTCCTATAGGGACATTTTACTGAGGGTGACGCAAAGTCCAAAAGGCAAATATAAAAACCATAACATTTTAATGAACAACAAAAGTTTTAATTTGAACCAATATTGTTGTTGCCCATTATTTAATTGTCTTGATCAAATTCAGCTGGAAGTTGAAATTTGACAATTGGAAATTTCATACCATTTTTGTTTAGAAGCACCTTTCCGAAGATGATTATGTCACTGAATTGAAACTAGGCACGTCTGACCCTTGCTCCTCAACCGCAGACCTATCAAGCATTGAGTTTAAAGGAACTGTGTGTACGATTTTGATTTTAAATTCCATAAACCTGTCTCCACATGACTTGTGTCCCCAATTATGAGGTAGACATGTTCAAATAAAATATAGCTTTTACTGATAAAAAAACATGATGGCCAAGTTGTTTATGTTTCAATTTGATGTCTTGTATCACAAGATTATTATCCAGTCAGAACACAGAATGAGCCTACCATGAGTCTCTCATTTGAGTTGCCAGTTTCAATGCCGGGTTAAAACAAAAAACGACTGATCTGAATCCTCACTAAATAAACCTCAGCACCTGCAGCCAATCACAGATCAGTGCCTGTGACTGTAGTAGCTTATTTAAAACTGTAAGAGATCAGGCTACATACACTTCTCTTAAGACTATACTGTGGAGCATTCTTGTCAAAGCCATATCATCTCCATGGAGGCTTGCACAAAAGTTGCATAATACACCTTTTAACATTAGGTTGTACTCACTGTGGACACTTTGTTGACGACTTCGGGCATGAGGGCCAGTCCTTTGGTGAACGTTCTAGCTGCGACAAAAGCCCTAGTCAACTGGATCCGGAGTTTCCGTGGCACGTCTCCGAACGGCATCAGCTGATCTGTGTGCCGGCTCACGCACTCCATGTACGCGTCGCTAAACTCGTACTGAACATTAACCAATCGAAACATCCTCTCTAAAAGCTCTGCCCAGAAGTCCGACAGCATGGACTCCAGGTTGATGGCCGCACTTCCGCTTACATAGTACCGCGTCAGGTCCTCAAAGAACTTCTTGAAGAGTTCTGCGTTCTGGACGTACATCATCCCGTAGGTGCGCACGAACATGTTGTGTAGTGAGCTCTCTGCATTTTTAAGCAGCTCGCGGAAAAACTCTGAGGAGAAAATAAAGACAAAGATTAGAAAGAATGCATTATAATATAACAACAAATATTTCAATATTCAGTTTAAAAAAGGCAATTGTAAAATTCAATGGAGTATTATTTGTTTGTTTTCAAATGTTCTGCATGGACCCCCTTGAGCCTGAAATAAAGTTTGACTGATTAAGGTTGAGGAATATTTAAAGGCACACTATGTAGCTTTTCTGGTGAAGGGTCTGCAAGTAGCTTGTCTCCATGGAGAAGGAGCTTTGCCTGGCGTGTTCCCTAATAAGGCATTAAACTGATTTACTGTATCTCCATGGAGACTAGCAAGTGACACCAATCACATCAAACTTTTCAGGCAAAGTACCATCTAAGAAATTATTCCACTAAACCAAGTGTATCATAGGACTGCACTTAAATTAGAGCTAAACCAGGTCTAAAACATTGCCACAATAGGTCAAACCAAGAGCTTATGCATAGGACGACAAAATGTGGATAAAATAGACTATTAAATAAAAACTAGAACTACATGGGACCCCGAGTAACCCGATGAAGCTGGCATACCTCCAGTTTTAAGAGAAGAACTGACCGCACTATATCATCTATACCATATTTATAGACCTGTTAACTTGATTCTAAGGTCAAACACTTGTCAGTGGCTCTAAGGATTTCTTATTTTGTCCAGATTAAGAACATTTTGGGATGGAGTGAACAGAGGGGGAGAGAGAGAGAGTAAGAAGAGGGGGAGAAAGAGAGGGGAGGGGGTAGATGGACATTCCTTGGATGAAATAGGTCATTGTTTAGCGTTCCCAATGAAGAGAGTCTGAAGAAACTGATGAGGTAAAAGCTGCATTTAAGAGAGAGAGAGAAAGGGGAGAGAGGGAGGAGAGAGAGAGTGATAGAGAAAAGGCGCGTGATAAGAGTGATACAGAGGAGCGAGGAGGGGGGTAAGTCCTATTGAAAGTGGCAGTGAAGGACAGTCCCAGAGTAAAGCAAAATGAATGGAATGTGACAGAGAAATGCTGTTGATTGTGGTCAATGCAAAGACGCTCAACTTAAAGCAACAAACCTTTTGAACTAACACGACAAGACAATTACCATGGCAACACTACTACTCTGTCATAGCCTATATATCATACAAACTAATGTAATTCAAAAGATTATTCAGTTTGATTTTGTTTAGTTGAGAGCCCAAAGTAGCAATTTTCACAAGCAAAACATCAATGTTCTAGGTCCAACATGGCAACTACTAGTCACTATTCAATTACTGAATGAAGCTGGGATTTTTTTTTTTTATTACATTTGTTTAAATAAAACCAACTCTATAGGTAGATTACTTTACTCACATCAAAATAAAGTATTCTTAAAATAAATAATTAAGGCTCAAATCATGATGAAGAACAATTCATGCTTAGTAACTACTTAATTATAGGGTTAGGAGCTTGGAGGGATTAATTAAGTAGTTAAGTAGTCATTAAGAATGATTCAGGCTTAGTAAACTATGTGTTCATTAGGAATTAAGTCTTTGTCTAAAATCAAAGCTAATTAAAGGTGCAGTTATAATAAACTTGTACCAAATACTTTAACACACACTTGGGAATGTTCCTTTTGGTACAGAACTACAAAAACATAAAAAAAAATGTAGTCAGTTTTGATAAAAGTTTGAATCTGGACTTGGCCCTTGTCCTCTGCATCTTGTGTGTCTTTGAAATGCTAAGTTCCTGTTTTGGGGGGGAGAGTCTCTGCTGCCTTTTCTGCCCCCCGCCCTGAGCAAAGCTGTCATTTCCACTTCAGACTGACATGTTCAAAAGGAGGAATGTCCCAGGGGAGGGACAAAGGGGGAAGGGGGCGGGGGCAAATGAATTCTGGGAGGAGTCAGGGGCGGTGTCAATGCAAAAGACCCCACTGTGTCACCTAGGAGACCGGAAACATTTGGATCCGGAATTCAGACCCCCCCAAATCATCCTTTTACTTCAATACAACAAAGCAGTTAAAAATTACTAGTCACCAATTGGTATTTTAGTTATTTATTCAGCAGCTCCCTATTCTGTCATTTTATTCCAGATGTAATTCCTACAATTAAAAAAATGATAAAAAGTCTTGCCAAGGGACACAACAGCAATCAGTATAAATAATTATACCTGCCTAGGTAGTTTCAATCCAAGAATGGCATGCAGGAATGTAAATTAAGGTGTGAAAAAGTTATCAAAAATTTTGCCATGACGGTAAAGCTACCAACAACTATCATGCTAACACGCACTTCCTGATTATAGTACGATAAAATGCTTTCAAATTAAGATTTAGACAGCACACAGGAGACTTATTTTGACCTCAAGATCTGCTTATACAATATATCTGATACAGGGGCAACACAAATTTGGCTCAAATACATGGGAAGTAAATAGGGCACAGCACCTTTAAATATTGTTGGCAGCGAATGGTTAAAGGTTATTTCAATCCTTGTAAATGAGAAATCCGTGCAGTGTTTAGGAGCAGAG
>KN472745.1:18346-37866 GCA_000787095.1 Periophthalmodon schlosseri
TGCATTGTCATTAAAAACAGTTTATGACATGCAGTGAGTGGTCTGCCAAACTGCGAGAACCTAAAATCTCTGAGGGTTTTTCCCATTCAAAATGCTGCGGCGATGAACCAGCCGAGCACTGAGGGAAAGTGGGTGAAAGGTGACACCGTAGTTACTGCACCTAATATTGAAAAATGTAAAGAATTGTATGGAGTAAAAAAGGTAAGCTGGCTCTGTAGTGTCAAAATGTAAAGCCTCACTGTGTAACATTTATGGTGGAATGTGTAGGGCTGCAAGATTTATTTAAACTGAATTCACAATTGCAGTGCTCGTCAGAAAAATCACAATTCGATATTTGTCCTTAACTGTTCAGCCCCAATGTCCACTAGGAAATTATGCACATTTGTTATGGCATTTAAAACTAATTAATGAAATGCTTTTATTTAGTACATTTTCTTGGCTTAAACGTTACACAGTGGGGCTTTAGCCTAGGCTTAGTATTAGTAGCCTAATCTTTTGTCATAGTGTTTTAAAAGCAACTACAGATTAAACCAGTGGAGCAGATGAAACAAGAAACTTTATTTTCTAATCCATGGGTTTCAGAATGATAAAAATTAGGACCACATCAGGAAGCTGAAACCCGTGAATAGACCATTTTCGTAATTGATTGGATTAAATGATGATTAAATCTGATAAACTGTAAAGATTGGCTTTGAATTTACAAATATGTTACTTTTCAGCCAACATTTCCACTTGTTGCAGAGCAGTTCAGAGTCTTTCAAGGGTCAAGTTACTGCAAGGAAAGCTGCTCTAGTTGCGTCTTAGCCGTCTGCCAAAGGACCATTCAGACAGAGGAGGACAAAATAGACAAAAAGCTTTAGCTTTGGCCTATACCCACCTCTGATTGGATGATATGTGTGCTAAATTAAATAAAGAAACGGCAAATTTAACCCGAGTCAACTTAATTATAATATTTGGCAAAAAAAAAGAGGAATGGCAATGAATTAACTTTTAAGTAGCATTTTAAAGGTGCGCTAGTGGATCAGAGGGAATGTTCCACACTAAGGCTAACTTACTAACTTAATGGTATTACGATGGAGATAGCAGGTGACTGTATGAGGCCAAGTTATGGGTAAGATCAGTGGAGGTGATCCTACTAACAGCAAGTTATATTATGATGGCATTACGAGAAAAGCAACCAATATGGCAAAGGTTTAATATTTAGTAAAGGCCAAAATGTCCCAAATTATTCTTTTATCCTGGTGCAAATATAAATGTATGTATAATTGTATGGTTACTCATCTGCTTATGTATGTATGTAGGTCTATGCATTCTGCACAGTACCTTTAGGTAACCCAGGTGTGATAAAATTAAAATGGAAGATTTTATTATTAAACTTTTTTTTTCCTTATATAGTGCAATGGACTATAAATGGACTATGAGAATATAAGATAAAAGGTTATACAGTACAGATAAAGCCTTTTGGGGTTAGCGATAGCCTGCTAAAACAGAGGAAATACAGTATCCCACAAAGAGAACCCACTATACAAGGATTTGACTGATGATCTGAGTCCCAATCCATCATGATCCCCAGTACCCCTCCTACTTCCTCTCTCATCGTCTCCTAAAGCCTACCCCCTACTCCCCTCTGCCCCCTCCTCTCTCCCCTTCTGTAACCCCATAAGCCCTGCTCCTGTCCCATCCCAGGCAGTAATTTCATCCTATTTGCGCCAATTAGACTCAGGTTCCCCCTATTTCTTGTGGGATAACATTGGGTCATCTTCCTGTCACTGGATGGATCATTATACTCAAGTTTGGGGCCTATAATGCAAAAATAAATCTGGTAAAGGTAGAAATACTAGTACTCAAAATGTTTTAAAGTAATTCACAAAGTCTACTCAGTTGAAAATGATAAACACTTCATTTTTAGTGCTGGTTGAATTCTAAACTGCACTGTCGGCCCACTTCAATACCGATTTAATTCTGGTATAGTCCTAGTTTAATCCATGTTAGTCCACATAATTTTTGCGCTAATTTTAGTTTAACGGTCCTATATAAAGCAAAATTGACTCTTGTTAGCTCTTAGTTACGTTACCTCCTCAAACACATACCCGGAGTTGTGTTTTGTTTCATTCACACATGTTTGAGTAATCTTTTATTATTAGTCTGTCTACATCTTCACAAGGCGGAGCAGAGCATTTTGAGCTTTGATGCCATGTAGTAGTTTCAAGGTTAGCTACTTTTGCCTTTTGTTTAGTAGATATTGGCAATCCCAGGGCTGAAATTCCTCAAATGATTCTAGTGAAGGTGTATAGAGTTTAAAAACACAGTGGAGCATTTCTGTTTGAGAGAAGAACTCAGCCTTAATATGCAGGATCTGTGTTGTGTGTTAAACATGTGCGAATGAAACAAAACACAACTGTTATAATGTTGTTTCCTCATCAAAAACATATCCAGTGATCAGAAAATAGCGTAATATAATATAATATATATTTAATACGGGCTTAGTCCTGGTTCAGTCCTTGCTTAGTTTCTAGCTTGGTCTTGTTTAAGTCTTGGGTTAAACATTCAAGTGTATGTTTAGTCTGGGTTTATGTCCAACACAATAACAGCTAAGTGTAGTCCTGGGTTAGTCTTAGTTCCAGTTTTGGTTCCAGTCCAAGTATACACCCCGGTGTAGCTGGTTCATTTCAGTCCTAGCTTAGATCTGGTTTAGTCCTAGTTCCTTCTTGGTCCAGTCTCGGTTCCAATCTTTGTGCAGACTTCAGTCCAGTCCTGGTCCGGACCTGGTTCCAGTCCTGGTTCCAGTCCTATATGCCTGGGTGTAGCTGGTTCAGTTCAGCCCTAGTTTAGCCCTGATCCAGTCTTATTTCCCGTCCTGGTTTAGTCCAACCCAAGTTCACATTCCGGCCAATTTAGCCAACTAAACATACTCCGAAAATCAAAGTATTCACCACTACATTAAGAATTCCAATCTTCCCTTAGCCCCCTCTGCCTTTGAGCCCTCAGTCCCAGTTTGTGCTATAGGAGGCCTACACAGGGGTCACTTAAGCAGGACAAACATTCGGAGCAGGGGAGGACTATTTCTAGCACGCTCTTAATTAGCCGTGACTGTAGCTCCAGGCCCACAACCTAATCACATCCACCATTTCCTGAGTTTGTTAGCGTTAGCGGCGTCTGGGTCTATATGCACTGCACAGACAGGACAACAAGCTAATGACGTGATGTTGCCCAAATATACAGTGGACAACCCTGGGAAGCCCCCAGATGGAAATTAATGGAGATCACGGAGCAGGAAGAATGACCATATAAAGGCAAACCCAAGGAGGAAGAGGAAATACGTTAGCAACCTCTTCTCCGTGGCATTTAATACTAGCTAGACAGGTTATCTTGGCATTTTATTTTATATGCTGTCCTGTCTACCTTTCATTGGTGCATTGTCTGTATTTGAGTTGGCACAGTTATCAAATCGCAAGGGCAGTAATTACAGAATGTCCTCTACAAACAACAAAGTACAATAATGCTTATAGAAAAATAAATCATGTACCTACAGTTTAGACCCCTAGAAATATGTTCTGAAATATATGGGATTCTTGTAGTAGTTTATCAGTTCATATTTCAGTCTTCCCTCAAATATCAATGCTCCTGGAGTCGTTTACAACGTGCACTCTGAACAGAAATCTACTTTTTTAAAAACATACATTGCAAATCTATTCACAATCGCCATACTTGTCATAATTTCCAATTAGATTTAGTGCTAGTTCCTGTTCCTGGTTTAGAACTAATGTAGTCATGATGTAGTCCTATTTTGAACCTAGTCTAGCCCTGACTTGGCACCTGGCATAGTAGATAATCCTATTGTAGACCTGGTTTAGATCTGTGGTACTTGGAAGGCCAAATATTTCATAGCAGGAGAAAAGTTAACCACTCAGCTACAGCAACCACTAATAGCATAGTATGGATTATGCATTTATCATCACTACTACAATATACTAACTTATTTTATCTATTTATTTTCTCCATCAATCAAAATGTGTTTAAATGTCCTGGATTTATTTTTTTTTCAAGTTTTCCTCTATAACCTGCATAAAATTACAAAACCAGTGAATTTTAATGTGAGAATTGATTGTAAACTTGGCAAGAAAACCGCAGAATTAAGTCTATATGAGCACTAATCAGATTTTTGTTGGTTTTGACAATTAATAATGGCACACCCCATATTATAACTGTGCATAACTTCAAAACAAAACAAATTTGAAGACTGTATATCACTACTATAATACTACTACTACTACTGTACTACTATACGTATTTTATATAGACATTTCCTAAACCAGTGAGTAGCTTTTGCTGTTGCTTTATAACCTATAGGAACACCCCTCTCCCTCATGAACTTTGACCTTTTTGTCCAAATATGGTAAAAACCTCTGGCTCCGTAAACTACAGTCTGCCGAGTCCACGTCTTGACAGGAGCAGTGATAAGTTTGTTTAGCTGTCAGGACAGGTTTCCGGTACCACCACTGAACTACATTACCAGCGACTACTGCTCTAATGAATCATGTTGATTGCTAGTCATGACTTGTTCTCACGTGGCAGATTGGAAGAAAAAAAAGTTTGCCAGACGATATCAACATTTTTACATTTACAACATTTTAGAGATTAGAGATTTCTCCGTACATACAATCATAATGAAAAAATGTTGGAGGTTCAGTTCCTGATATTGGCAATATAGACTGTTGTGTCTTTGGGCAAGATTCTTTCATCTATTAATGTGATTGCGCACGGTTTTTGGAGTCGATTTAAAGTAAGAATAGCAGCCATGAGTGTGACAAAAGAGTGAACGAATAGTGAAATAAATCTTACTAATCTTAAACGTTTCTGATTGTCTCCAAATAGATCTTATTGCTTTGCCTGGAATGTTCCGCAGTACGGCATTAATCTTGTAAATATCTCCATGAAGACAAACAGGTGACGCCGGGGGTCAAGTATCTTTTAGCAATCAAAAACACCTGTAATCGGTTATGCAAGATCAACAGCCTAGGTTTAATGGCATAATGTGGAACATTCCAGGTAGAACAATAACATCTCCATGTAAACAAGCAGGTGGCAGACACTCACCAAAAAAGTTAAAGCAAACTTAAAAATTCATTAACAATGTGCTTTATTTAATAGTCATTTGACTTTTAAATGACTTGACGTTGGGGCCAGTGCAAAAATGGGAAAATAAAACATTAGTCAAACCAATCCACTACTAATTATAGGTGGGTGATATTGACAATAATGTAGATATTTTATTTTGTTTAAAAGCAGTTTAAATAAGTGTTATCATTATCTAACATTAACCCTTTATGGACTGTGCCTGTATTTCCAGGGCTCACGTGATGACATCATTGCTCTCTGTGCCTGATACCTGAGCACTTCCTCCTCTCCTTTCACTGCGGGACACGTCTGCTCCTCTATATCCCTCCTCCTATCCCCCTCTGTCTATCCCTCTATACAAAAAAGACACAAGACACTCAAAGCTGGTCACCTTACCCTCCTCCGAACCCTTTAAAGGTACTGCGGTGCTTTGTAAATAGACCTGACTTCTAACAAGTTCAAAAACACCTCACCAGCGGCCTGCAGTAATGCGATAGGGGCCAACACAGACAGGATATAACCCAGGGCCATCCAAACTGCAGCTATTACTGCTCATATGTTCAACAACTTCTCACACACAACGTAAACAGTAACAAGAGACGTGAAACTAGTGCTGCTACACACTTCCTCTGATTCTATAGCTGTGGGACAAAAAAATGTACATTATATTAAGAGATTTAAAGGTGCACTGTGTAACTTTCCCACACTGAACTTATCTATCATACATTCATTCAATTACAGGTGTTTTAATTGCATCTGGATTAGGACAAAGAGCAGAAAGAGGAAAAAGGAGGTGGGACATTGCATCCGGCTGCAGTACACGCTGCCCTGAGATGACAGCACTGCCCGCTCACCTGTAGAGTCTTTTTGGGGACTTTACACAAATTTTCTGGAGACTGATCCTAACCTTAACCATGGTCACTTGCCTAACTTTAAAGGGCAGATATTATGCCATTTTCTGATCCAAAGTTGTTTCCTGAGTTCTTTTCTCAAACCGTAAACACTCTGTTCCACCTTGTGATGTGATGATCTGAAGAGCATTTTGAGATGTGGAGATGTAGACAGACGAATAATAATGGGTTACTTAAACATGTGTGAATGAACACAACTCCGAGTAGGTTTGACGTTCTAACATGGTTAAAAGCTCACAAGAGTATTTTGCGTGATATAGAACCTTTAACCAATACCCTAACCATATTAACCCATATCTGAGCTTTAAGCCATGTTGTTGTTGATAAAGAATTTATGTCACTAGGGACTAGGGAAGTGACTATACAGATTTCAGTCCCCACAATGTGATACTTGCTCACACACGAGCCTAAGACAAGAGAGGGTCAGGGGCATTCATGTGAGAATTAAACAAAAAACAAAAAATTCTTTTCAATATGTCTCCCACCTCTGCCATTACTCATTCATTTTGCAGTATACTACTTGTCTGCTTCGTAAAACAGGAAAACCACAAACTCCTATCGCTCTTATCAATCTAAGGAGCAAAAGCAGAGGAGCTACGGTCGGCCGCCCCAGGAATTAAAACCCTCGGCCCCTCTCTTCCCTCTCTCC
Organism: Periophthalmodon schlosseri; assembly: GCA_000787095.1. Classification (NCBI taxonomy): domain Eukaryota; kingdom Metazoa; phylum Chordata; class Actinopteri; order Gobiiformes; family Gobiidae; genus Periophthalmodon; species Periophthalmodon schlosseri. Next base: position 25,025 of record KN472745.1, read on the forward strand.
CCATACTTCTCCCTTCCTCTCCCTCTCTGTCTCCCCCTCTCTCACCAAACCCCCACCTCTGCACCCCCCCTCCCCTCTCTATCCCCTCTCTCTGCGCCTGCCCTCTCCCTTTCTATCTCCCTCTTCTTTCTCCCCCCTCTCCCGTTAGTGACTCAGCACTGGTTCCCATGCAGTGCCCGCCCCCCAAAGACAGTAACCCAATACCCAAGAGCACAGGGGGACTGTGGCAGGGGCTGTCCCAGCCTGTGTGGTCCCGGCTGGGGCAGAGGAAGCAGAGACGCTGGGGGACAGGTGGGCACACAGACACAGCGACTCCGAAACAGGACAGGTGGGGGCATCCGTCAAATCAAAAAACGCAAATTGCGTTAAGTTAAATGGGTTAATGAAATCATTACTGAAGTTATATTCAACAGTAAGGTTGTTTGAAGTATTGTGATCATATTTGCATTTTAGCTTTTTTAAGTGCAAAATATAACTTTTTATAGGGCTGCAACAAGTAATTAATCGCAACTAATCGATTACTGAAATAACCGTCAACTAATTTAGTAATTGAACAATTGTTAACTGGTCTATAAACAGACTCAAAACATGCTTTGCCTGGAATGTTCCACAAGACAGCATTAAACCTATCTATTGCCATGAGACAAGCAGGTAATGCCACCAGGCCAAGTTTCAAATCAGTGTGAGCACAGTCCCCTCCCCACTGAATCGAAGGATGCATGTTATTTGTTGTACATGGCTGTAATTTAATAAATGCCAGATATAAACCAAGTTTAATTACACTGTGGAACATTCCAGGCAAAGCAATAATATCTCCATAGAAACAAGCAGGTGTCAGATACCCCACCAGAAAAGTAACATAGTGCAGCTTTAAGATTAGACTGAACATGATAAATAAATGCATTTCAGAACATGTTTAGAGAGCTATAAACTACAAGGTCAGCAGATTTTATAAGACCCCATGAGGACAAGATGTTTTACTATTTGCAGAGTAAAAAACATAAAAGAACCTAAATACTTGTGACCAATGATATTACATATCTCATTGTTTAAAAAAAAAGTTTGGGGGGTTAAAATGTCTGCCCTAGACCACAGACTTTCAAACAGGTGAAGTCTGCAGGGGCACTTGGACATTTGTTGGCTCAGTTGGTCAAAATAAAGCGTGAACCCGCCTCCTGAATCCTGATGCAGTTTCTACCGTTTACAAAAGATAAACCACAAGAAAACTGATAGAAAAGCATAACGACCGAAGGTAATAGTACTAGTTACTAACCATTACCTAGCACTAGGTAAACATATAAACAGTTAACAGATTATTCATAGGATTGTGGCTAGAGCTGGTGTTGTAGAAATATGATTTATCAATCAATTATGCAGTATACAGGTTTTAAAAAAATAAATTTTTGGCTACATCATAATCACTAAATAACATTACAACTTTAAACGGCATCAGTGGGTTCTAGGCTTTAATTATGCTAAAAACAAGCAGCACTGAAGTTTAGCTGTGCAGTGAAGGCAATTTGAGGACAGAAACAATTAGTCTGATGAAAGTGTAAAAACTTCAAAAACACAGCACATCCTGGGATTACAAACATGTACATTTAAAATTTTACATTTTGACACTGGAAATTCAGTTTAAGTTAGTTGAAATCCATTTTATAAAAACAAATAAAAAACATAAAATAAAGCTGTGATATAATTCTGACAAAAAAAAAAATCCTCTAATGGAGGACCTATGCTGTTTCTTACAATGTGTTGGCCAATATTGATAATACACAAATAAAGCAAAAACATAACTCCAGGTACATTTTAGAATAGAAAACCCCATTAAAAGCAGGCAGCAGTGAGTGTCTGGTTATCTACTCACTGTCGAAGTGGCTATGTCTCTGTCTGAAGGTGGACTGCAGGTTGGTGCTGAGCTGAGACACTGGAGCTTTGATCTCACTGTGGCTCTGCTGGCTCAGTTTCTCCTCCATCTCCACGGTGCAGCACGAGTAGCCCTGCGGACACACCTTCAGAGGGGCTCCTGCAACACACAGCAAAATACAGGGTTAAATTATCTTAATACTAAACCTAACCTGGAAACTGGGATTTAGAAGGAGGATCAGGGATAACAGATAGTGTTATGTCTATGCCCTTAGTCTGACTACTAAGACACTAGATAGATTTGAATGCCACACTGTGGAACATCCAGGCAAGGGAAAACATCTCCATGGAGACACAAGCAGGTGGCCAACCCCCCACTAGAAAAGTTACATAGAGCAACTTTGAAATAGATCAAATATACAAGTGTCAAGGCAAGTAGTCAGGTCATAATGCATACTTTCAACATTTACCAGTACCATTTCTATTCTTCGTCATCAAATCATGTTACAAGTTGAATAAAAATGAGACATTCACTTTTATAGTAGATAATTTTCCATTTTACAACTTATAGCTTACGGGTAAAATGATCCGCTGCTTTCCAGTTCTGACAACTATAATACAAATGATAAAAAATTGGAATAAAAAAGTCAAGCAAAATGGCTGACTCCTCTATACTTGGGCCCAGACATTAAAATATGAACCATGCTGGCCACATTTCACAGTGAAATAAAGCCAAATATCTTTGTGAAATCGCATCCACAGCAGAAGCAGCAGACTATGGGCAAGGCTCTTGTCTGAAAATCTGACAGTGTTTGGGCTTTCTATGGACCACTGGAAAAACACACCTCTTCATTTATCCATACCAGACCAGAGCAGCTGTGATTAAGCTGTCAAATCCAGTCTATGTTCAAGTTAACTCTGCTAATATATCCATGTCTCAACTGTCAAAATTAAGCTAATAGGCCAGCATCTTATGAAATGCTAATATGCAGTTTTGGTGTCAATTTCGTGATCTAATGTGCAATAAATCTGATAAGTTTTGGCGAGTTTTGTTTAAATTGCATGTCAACAAAATGGAAGTACTATAGACAATTATTTTAATCAATAATAGGCCTACTGAAAGTCCATTGTGTCACAAAGAGTAGAGCAAGAACCAGAGCCAGGACTAGAACCAGGACCAAATCTATGCAAGACTACAACAGGGACCAAACATGGGGATGAACCTATCCATTTTAAACCTTTGATGTATGCCCCATGTGCTGCATTGAACTGTCGGAAGAAACCAGGTGTAAACCAGAACTAAACCAATACTAAAACAACGACTACAGACCTTTACTGTGTTTGTAATAAAAATGCCTGCATTCTGGAGGCTGGTGCCATTACATTCACTGGCTCTGATGCATTTTCAACGGAGCAGCTAATGTTAGCACGCAAATACAGCAAACTGTTTTGGCAACTGACTCATCAGAAAATCAGAGGCTCGTTAGAAACATAAAACATTACAGTTTGTAGAACTGTTTAAAATAGTTTATTGACATAGCAATTAGCGCCAAAATTAGCATGAAAGGTAATGCCCCAAAAATATAGCAGGCAACAAAGGCTTGACAATAAAAATGTGTTTCAATTTTGCACCCATGTGCCCCAGATTAGGTGGAGCAGGTGGACAGGTGTCAGTCATTGAACTATGTGGAAAAACCAGGACTCAAACAAGGACTAAAGCCAGTACCCTCAGTATTCTAGCCCTCCTGTGCGCCCCTGGTTTTAGCTGGTTGCAGGCTTATAGGTGGTGCAGGTAGACAGGCCTCAGTCATTGAACCTTGTGGAAAACCAAACATCGTACTGAAAGCTCCTCTGTTCCTCTGCTCGGCCCAAACATTTTCACAGCTGTGGCCTGGGTTCTGCTCCTGTCACTACACTCCCCATTAGCCCCAATCACAGCCCTGTTTTCACTACAGATATCAGCTTTGATTAAAAGAGTCAATGAAGAGGTGTTGGCTTGTCTGAAGGCAGGTACATAGAGGCTAATGCTACAGATTTCACAGGCAAATTGGGACAAGGTTCTCACGCTAGTGGTTACAAAAAATGCATTCCTCCTCCTGTCTCGCCCGGAAACTTCAGACTAGTTTTACCTAGAAAAGGGTGTGAAGTAGAGAAAAAACTTAAATAAGTCTGTACATTTGCCATACTATATAGGCTAATGAATTTGAATTTATTTAGAGACAATGCACCAAAACATTAAACCTAAAAAAAGAAAATGTGTCATGTGCCAGGTTTTAGGCAAAATACAGTATATAACTTCTCAACCAGTGAGTTAAAAGTGGAGTATGTAACTTTTCTGGTGGGGTGTTTGCTACTTGCTCATCTCCATGGAGATGTAATTGCTTTGCTTGCAATCTTTCACAATATGACAATAAACTTATTTTTGCATGTATTACATTTCAGGTGTTTTTATAGCTCAAAATACCTTGAAAAACATGCATTCTAAGAGCATGGGGGTCTCCTCTCCGTATTTTGACCTGGTGAAGTTACCTGCTTGTCACCATGGAGATGTAGGTGCCTTGTATGTTTCAATGTATGGCATTAAACTTGTCTGACCCTTCACCAGAAAAGTTACAGACTACACCTTTAATATAGGAAATTATCAATAAAGCTTTAATTAGTCCAGATTTGAGACAGGCACTGGTTTTAGTCTTAGTTAAGTGTCTGGCCTTGTCCCTGGTCCAATGCACTGGACTGCAGCTATAGTTGAGGGCACTTGTAGTGTAGCATTGTCATACCAAACATTTTACTCAGTTGTGCCCTGAACTGCCCTCCTCCAGAACAAATTACTCCTCTCTCTTATCTCTTCTTGTGAAATTACTCAAAGCAGTTGACGAGTGACATTGTGAGAACTTTGTGAAATTAGGTTAAGATCATTTATTAAAAATCTGCATGGTGACTGTGGTCATTTTTGGCTTTTTCTTATCAAATTGTGTTCTGGGCCAGTGGGATTTCTGGTTACCTCAACTTTTGGATCACTCAATTATTTCTCTAAAACCTCTTAAAGTTGTTTTCATTTTTCGTTGTCATTGTAATAATAAACTTCTATCGAGTTTCATTAGACTGTGTTTAGATGAGAAAGTCAGTGGAAGTGTTATCTCAGATGCTTGGACCACTGAGTATAAATGGGGAGATGTTTTCAAAGCTTGAGGAGGCTCTAGTGTTCTGATACGCAGTACTGCATTATCAGCTTTCCCAGCATAAAGATCTGAGAGCAATATAGTTCAAATTTCACTTAACACAAGTTAGGTAAAATAATTCAGAGATGTTACAAGAAAAAAATGCCAGTTGAAGTTTCAAGGAAAGTGTAGTAAAAAACACTTAATAAATGTGTTTTTGATCCATGGATTAAAAGGTGCACTATGTAACTTTTCTGGTAGGAGGACCACCTCTTGCTTGTCTTATTTAAGTGTTTGCCTGGAATGTTCCATAGCGTTAAATATATCCATCAGTCATTAAATTACAGGTGTTTTATTGCTAAAGCAGCACCTTAAAAACATGCATTCTTACTGTGGGCGTTGTCCCCTTTTCACAGACCTGACCTGTAACTTGGCCTTATGACATCACCTGCTTGTCTCCATGTAGACAGATAAGTTTAATACCATTCTGTGGAACATTCCATGCAAAGCAATAGCATCTCCGACAGATAAGTTAATACCATTCTGTGGAACATTCCATGCAAAGCAATAGCATCTCCATGGAGACAAACAGGTGACTGACTTTCACCAGAAAAGTTACACAATGCACCTTTAAAAACCTTTAAGGCAAGTGGCATGAACAACAACTTTGAAATACCTTTAATAATACGTCATTAATATTATAAACTTGCAAAAATTAGGACAAGGCATTTTCCTCTGCAGTTTTCCTCCATCAGAACATTCACACATTTAATCCCTCCAGTCTGACGTCATCAGAGCGCTGGTTTATTTGCCTGCTTGTTTATGGAAACTCTCTCCATCCCATCACATTTTTCATTTGTGCGAGATTTAAAAACTCAAATTCATAACTTGCCCTACAGGATCTGAATGGGGCGGTATCGAGGGTTAAATGACCCCGTTTTAAACATACTGGTCCCTTATGTCTAGTATAAAGTCATTCCTTATCCTCCTGGAACTCCCAAAACTGGGCGGTCCCACAAGCAGCTAGCATAGCAGGACACAGTTGGCAGGCTAACCCAAACATATTCACACATCACTCTATAACACATGGTTCTTTGTGGTAGTTTAGTCCCTAATACACTTCTAGCTTTTAGTGGAAATGCCCCCCTGGTTTTAACACATGGCCGCCAATCAAAACGTTCCTACATCCACGTGGAAAATAGGCCCGGTTACCAAAGTACATAAATAAAAGTGAGACATTCAGTATTTGGTAGGAATGCAGGGGAGCAGAGGGACAACCGTTACATTGTTGGTCCAGAGGATTAGGGCTGTGTAAAACGAAGGGTGAGTAAAAGCAGGAGGCTGAGGGACAGTTAGAAAAGCAATATTTCAAAGTGAAGAAAGTCAAAGATGATGGAGGAACCATTAAACTGCCCCATAGAGAAGTAATAAAAAAGTAAAGTTGGCCCTATCTCGCAACTGGGTTAGAATTCAGGGGTAAATGCTCATTGTACTGCACCTTGTTACTTAGAAAAATATACAGAAATTAGGTGCATTGAGTAACTTTTCCGGTAGAGGGTTAGCTACCTGCTTGTCTCCATGGACACAGAATGTTCCACAGTATGGCATTTAACTTCTCCTTCTCCATACAAGCAGCTCACAGTAAGAATGCATGTTTTTTCAAGTTATTTTATAAAAGATGGGGTTCACTTTCGTTTTTTAAGCACTGGGTCTCCCCTCCCTTTGTGCTCCGCGCTAAGTCAGAGCACTATCATAACACAATCATCGTGCATTCCACTAATGAAAGTACTGCACAAAGCATCAGGTGTGTCAAGTTGTGTACAGCTTTGTATCATGTTTTCGTATATTTATGGAGAATTGTCATGTGAGAGCATTAGTGACGTACGTTTGTGAACATTGCACAGAATCTTACAGCTAACGTTCGAATAGGGCCCGGGAGAGAGAGATCGCTAAAATACTCAAACATGCAGGACATAAAACCTCTTCAGGCATGTTTTTGATGAGGGAACATTATAACTTGGTAGAAAGCAATACAAAATATATAATACCCCCTCTTTAAGCAAGACTGATACGTTTCATGTTATACTATTGAACATTGCAGGCAAAGCAATAACATCTCTATGGAGACAAGCAGGTGGCAGACATCCTACCAGAAAAGTTACATAGAGCACCTTTAATACAATGATCATCCAGATTAACGCAATCAAACTATTACTAACACTTATAAACCTAAAATATAGTCTGCAATTAAAATACAAATATACATAAAAAATACATTCTTCCATACCTCAAAAGTTCAAAATGCTTAAAATATTACCAATCTAATCTAATTTAGACACCAAAAAATACTTTTGACAAATGTCCCTTAACATAAAATTAACCTTTTGAATGTTCTATCAAAATCCACGTATGACTTTTTGACCTACCATGCAAAGTACCTCAAACAAATGATGAAAAGAACTCTATAAAAACATAACCTCTTTGAAAGCCACAGTGAATATGAATAACAGTGGAAAATGCCTTTAAGTAATCTTCACATACAGAAAAAGCATAGACCCGCTCAGATAATTACAACAGTGTCAGGAGCCGTGCGGTCTTTCCCATGTTTAGAGCTCCTAATGGACAGTACAAGGCAGAGTTTGCTTATACAGACCCGCAGCCCTCTAAGGCAAATGTATCTGATATTGTGCTATAGATATACAATGTACAGTGAGCAGGGCAGGAGACAGAGGGGGGCAGAGGGGAGCTGGTTCTCAGGCTCTTTTGGGGGTGGGAGTTGGTTACAGGAGTGGGAATCTCAATTGAGGGGACATGACACAAAAATGGGTCACCTGGAGGTTAGATTAGTAGTATTAAATTTATGTATGGTCTGATGTGAATGTTTTGAGCCGATACAATGTCTGATATTTGTCCTGGGATCCTGATATGTGTATTCTGGATCCCACAATACACATTTGCAGGCCAAAAAACAAGAATACACGCTTCTCCAATACTTTACGAAGATGTGAGTCTGGTCACTGGTGAATCTACCTGAGTTCAGATGGGGAGTGACAGGTGGATTAGCCAATCAGGGACACACATGGTCCGTCTATATTAAAACAAATATTGCTACTTATGAGGAAAAAAGAAAGGAAAAAATATCACAGGGGAAAACATTGCAGATTTTTGCAAAATCAATGAGAAGAAGAATCTTGTTTGTAAATGATCAAGTGACCAATGAGCTCCTTTATTTCACAGGTGTCAGTGAAAAAAATTGCATGATCATGTTTGGTTCTGGCTCTAACAGTAACTGTTTCCTACTTCATTTGATGATATTTTACCATAACTATTTGTGTATTAAAGAGAAGGTACCAGTGCCTGTATGTTCTATTAAAAATAATTAAAAACACACTGACACCAGTCCAAATCCCTTGTTTTAAAACAGTGGCAGCAGCAGTACATTGTAACTGTCACCTTAAAGAGGAACACATCCTTTTAGCTCTTTCTCCAAACAATCGTCCGTGTCTTTAAACAAATGTGTGACTGAGTTTAGGGCCTTTCAGTCCAGCTCCACCAGCGCCTGTCCCTTTAAACGCTCCATAAAACAAGTCACTTCCCTTTGACATTCTCCTGCCTCAACCCTGTTCCCAGAGGAAGACTCAAAAACCAGAGGGGAGGGGGGAGGAGGGGAGTAGGGTAAGTGTGGACAAAACATAGATTAGGGGGACACTTGGGGCAACGATTTGACCAGACTACAGGCATGTCATGATCAACTGATTGTACTGGTTTATCGGTTGGTTGTTCAGATTCTAGTCTGAGGTGCAGTTAGGGCTGTACTGGGCCAGTACTGATTATATGGTATTTTCATAAGAAAAAGCCATAGGGAAAATCTAGGAATGTTGAAGTTAATTGTTTATGAAAAATTTGTGACAAGGTCCATCTGCATATTGGAAGTAAATTCATTCCTCAATATCTCAAACAGATGAATAGCATGTAATCTGAAACCCAGCAATATTTGAACGCAATTATAAACAATATAAAATGCTAAATGTTTACAACTGTAGAAGCAACTGCATTTAATTCAAATGTCATCTAAAATCAACTTGAAAAAAAAGAAAAAAATTGTAACTTACTTTTTACAACATGCAATAAAATCTATAAAATCATGTTTTCTAATGTACAATTTCTTTAAAGTTCGGAGTAACTGACAAATGGATTGGACGGTGAATTAATGATTTCAGTTTCTGCATTGACCAAACCACAAATCAGAGAGGAGCAGACAGAGCCCTCCGCTGCCCCAGGATTCTCTCCGTTGGAGGCCAAAGGTTAACAGCCGCTCCTGTGAGAGAGGTCCTGTCCCATGACCCCACTGCCCACTACACACACCAGCACACCCCCCAATTAGGACCAGAGCTACTGATCAAAAAGTTGTCCCCAATGAAGGGTCATCAATTAGTGGTGATAGGAAGCATTCACACAACCTGCCAAATGTGTCTCTTTTCATAGAGGTAAGGTTTAAAGCCCCTGTACCACATTTATTCCCATGTCTGAGCACAATTGGAAGACAGATATATTGTATAAGCAGCTATTAGGGTCAAAATAAGTCTGCTGCGTGCCATCTTCATCTAATTAGAAAGCATTTTATTGTCTGAGAATCAGGAAGTGCATGTTGACATGCTAGTTGTTGTTGGCTTTACTGTCACAGAATTGTGAAAAGTGCTTAGAAACTCACCACAATGAATAATTAGGATGCTCTGAATGCATAAGGTAAGTGAGGAATAACTTTGGATCACTGCAAACCATTTAAAATAAACTCGCACTTTTCACTGTAGAGTGGAGCAGAACAACAACTAGCATGCTAAAGCACACATCCTGATTATCGGACAATAAATCACTTTCTAATTAGATGCAAACAGCATGCAGCCCACATATTTGAGTTATATCTGTACTGGGACAAGACAAACTTTGCTCAAATACAAGGAAACAAATTTGGGTCCAGGACCTTTAAAGAGTGGCTTACATATCAAATTTGAAAGACATACCTACAGAAGAACGACTTTCACTCACGATGAATAATTACCCACATAGTTTAACATAGCTGTACAGTAACAGTGTGTCTGCTTTGAGTTCTGTCGGTTTTAACTCTCAGACATGTCCCTGAGGTCACATGATTCGTCTGAACAGGCTGCTCATTTGGGATAATTATTACCTACTGACAGTATTTACACTGGGACTCTGTCTAGTCACTGTAAACACAACTTTACTGCACACAATGAATGGTATGCAATGCAACATTGTATACCCATGTTAGAAAATGTTTATTCTGCCAATAACTTGCCATTAATCTTTTTTTATCATGTGGAAAGACAACATTTTCATTCCTTAAGGCAAAGTAATTTAAGAATATGTTTATACGCAAACGTATTGATGATTGATTCCTTACTACAACTACTTTGCACACAGCCTACTGGTCAGCCCCGCCGACCATCAACACACATGCACACACCACTTTCATACTAGTCAAGGCCCTTCACCCATCTTGCCTAAGGACAAGATGACAGAACTTGGACTGAGCAGGAATTGAAGCTCCAACTTTCGGGTTGGTGGATGAGTACTCTAATCACTATTGTAAAAATCAATATTACAGATTAATTGTGCTGCTACCACTCAATCCACAATCTGACAAAGCAAGTTTCTTTAAATGACAACATACTTTTGTAATGTGAATAAATATGCAAGCCAAATACATTTATTTTCAAATGGCAAGAAAAGTCCATTTTAGAAGTTGACAGTGACTTTTTCATAAACATTTCTTAAACTATATAAAAAAATATCTGGGTTTGATTTCAAGTCATGTTCAAATGTAGAGCGATTACTGAACAACAACACTTAAAAAATGTAGATTATATTTGCCACAAAGTCCAGACAGAACCACCCCATGCACCTTTAGCCCACGTCTCCAGTCCAACACCTCCATGACAAATGCAGTCAACATTAGACAAAGCTGCAGGACACACAGACATGATTCTATTGACGCAAGGCTCTGCTTTAATATGTGAACCAGACTGTAGGAAGTCTGCCCTGCAGCTCCACTCTTACCCTCACCCGGTGCAAAGGGGTAATTATCCACAGGAGGGGGGTGAGAAGGGGGAGGGGGGATAGAGAGAGGGGAGAGGGTTGGGGGGGGCGTCATAGAAGGACACATTTAGGTAACTCTCACGCATGGATCACATGAAACCAAGCTTTGTTGCAGTATAGCTAAAAAGGTACAAAATACAACATTTCTGATGCCACCTTCTGCTCGTGTCCATAGAGATGGTATTGCCTTGCCTGGGATGCTCCGTAATGGCATTAAACATCTTCACAGAGACAAGGAGGTTCTGTCACTAGGCCAAGCAAGGTACAAGTCTGATCAGTGGAGAGTCGACCCTGCTCACAGTAAGAATGCAGGTTTTTCAAGATAGGTTTCTGTAGCAATAAAAACACCTTTAACTGAATACATGCAGGATGCAATAATATACAGTACAGATTTTAGTTGAGAAGTGGTATAAACAAAAGGAAGGAGCATTACCATTACAAAGACAACAACAAACTTCATTCCCCTAAACGATTTGCTTAATGTTGTAGACTCAAACAAGCCCATGGAGGTACAGGTGAAATTACACTAGAAATGGACAACTGTGTTTTTCTTGTTGAAACTTGTTTTTAAAATGTCTGTAATCTGTAAGGGCCATATAGTTACAGGATGACTGGATTCTCAAAAATTAATTTCTAGTTTCAGTAGTGGTGAACTTGGCAACAAAATGAAAACTTCAAGGTATCAAAATGTTTTACCAGCAGCCAAATAGCACGTATGAGAAAGCTACTGAAAGACTGACGACTGAAAACGAGATCTAATATGGTATTATTTATAGATTCAATTGATATAGTGTATTGGACTAAAACAATGTAGCAAAATAAAAAGATCAACTTTGGCTTAACGGTGCACTATGTAACTTTTCAGTTAGGGGTCAGCCACCTGAAAAGCTGCCTCTATGGAAATGTCATTGCATTGCCAAGAATGTCTCAAAGTATGGCATTAAATCTAGCTAGCATTTATTCAATTGGTAGTTTTATTGCTAAAATGTATTGCTCTATGGAGAAACAAGTTCATAATGCAAGTAATGCCATACTGTGGAACATTCCAAGCAAAGCAATAACATCTTGGAGAATGCAAAATATATTCAGAAGAACACGTACTGCAATGTATATGTTTATAATCAAGTGGTTGACCAAAGAACCATTTTCCTACTGAGGTCATCAAAGCAAAATCTAGGGGATTAAGGGTTTTTGAAATCCAATTTTAGGGGAAAAAACACACATTATTCATTTCTTAGTATAAAAAGTAAATATTTTGCAATAGACTGTCCCAAAGAAAACAATTTTGATCCCAAAGATGATAAAGTTCTTAAAGCAATGACTTTGCTCTCTGAGTTCAACACCACCATTTAACCAATAGGCCTCATCTTATTTACAACCTCCAGGCGTAGCTGCGAGTGAAAGTCAATCACAAACACTTTGGCTTGGCTGCTGCTGGTTTGACCGCAGACTCTTGCTCAAAGGCACGCAGCCAGGAGCCACTAAAGAACAAACAGGGAAAGTACGGTGTGTTCATTTCAGATACAGGTTTTTCTATACGAATCAAAGAAGACCCTCAGAAAACCAAGAGTCAGTTGAGGAGAATTGTGCAACAGTTTTAAGGTGCACTGTTAAAAATATCTGGCAAACTCTATAGTGCAGATAAGGACAGTATGAATATGTATGTGGCAGTAATGTGGGCTCAACAAGCATATCAAATTA
>KN472745.1:42576-53561 GCA_000787095.1 Periophthalmodon schlosseri
TCTGTCCCCTCTTCCTCTCTCTCTCTTTCTTGGTTTCCATCTTGTTCCAACTTCTCTTTTCCTCCTTCCATCTCTCTCGCACATCCCCCTTTCTCCTCCTCTCTCTGCCTCCCTCTCTCAGCCCCTCTTTCTGTACCTTGTCTTCTAACGCTCACGCTCTCCATCTCTTTCCCCTCTGAATCCTCTCTCTAGCTCTTCTTTCCATACCCCCCCTTTCTGATCGCTATGCCATCTCCCGCTTTCTTATCTCCCTCACCCTGTCTTTCCCCTATTTTCTCTCTCCTTACCTTCCTCTCTAAGCCCTCTTTTTTCATTTAACATTTTCTCCCTTTCCCTCCCCTCTCCAGTATAGTCTCTCTTCCCCCCTCTTCCCCCTTTCTCTCTATCCCCCCGTCTCTCTCTCTCTCCCTCACTCTCTTCTTGTTCTTCTGCCTTGACTCCCTTTTCTCTTTCTCCCCCTCCCTCATCACTAACTTTCGCTCCCCTTCCCTCTCTCCTCTTTCCGTATGCCTTTATTCCTTCACAAAAGCCTCCTGCCTACACCACTTCCCAGGTCAGTCCATTGTTAAGAAGTTCAACTCGCTGCATTCCCCAGAAAACCTCCAACCACCAGCCAGCCAGTCGGAAACCAAATGCCCAAATCCGAGCCCCTCTGGTGGGCCCGCTCTTCAGACACTGCCCCCGGTGTGGAGGGAGAGGAGGAGAGGAGCCAGACTTTCACTCAATGACCTTTAGACTACAGCTATGGGCATAGAAACGCAGAAAGCAAAGCAATTTTTGAATGTTGAAAAAAGTGGTCAAATCTGTTCACAAGCAAGAAAGTGAACGCAATCACATTTTCATACTCTGACAAAAGTTTTGCTGGACGGATCTGACCAGTCTTTGGTGGCACAATGACTTGCTGCTGAATACAAAATCACAAATTAAATGGTCACAATTAACAAATCACAGTAACAGTAATTAGTTAGGTAATGCAGGTAAATCATTTTGAAAATATACCTCAAAGCACAATCACAATACCTGGCTAGAAAATGGAAAATTCAGCTGTTGTGTACCCTGCCAAACCAAAAACAGGGGGTCAAATGCGGCCCTCAGAACAATTTTTGTTGGCCCTCAGGCCTCCTGCTAAATTGGCTGACCAGACTCATGTCTTCGTAAAGTATTTTGACTTGCTGAATTGCCCAAATGACCATAAGCAGAAACTTTTACCACAAATCTATGCAAATTTCAGTAATTCTATCACTATATACTCCCATAGCAATGTTGACAGTAGTGAAGATTTTTAAGCTAAAGTTTTTGGTTTTTTGGCCAGATTTCTCAGCCTTAAAGGCACATTATGTAACTTTTACGTTGGCGGGTCAGCCAACAGCTTGTCTCCATGGATTTTTTGAGTAAGAAACACACCTGTTGACTGAATACATGTCATACTCAAACATTACAGGTAAAGCAATAACATAGCAACAGCAGGTGATTGATCCTGGAAAAGCTATGCAGTGCACCTTTAAAGTGGTAAAAGTCTTGTGAAGCTGTTGACCTCTTGATAGTAAACAAAGAGACACAGTGGGATTAGTGATCATTAGTGTGTCTGCTGCTGGTTACCAAAGGGTCAGGCCGCTCGGACCTTAGACCAGAAGATCAGGGGTTAATTTTCTTTACGGAAACAAAGACAAAACTGTCAAACACTTTTCAGACCCTGAAGTCACACGGTTTAGTCGCAGTTTAATGAGCGACTGCAAAAAAACCAATGTGGTCATGTGACTCGAGGGCAGAGGAGACTGTGACTGAAATCAGCTGAGTGGTGTGAACTATTTTGGAGAGATTAGATTTGTAACTATTAACTTTTCTGGTAAACACGGGAGGTAAAAGAACTGCCATGATGCCACATAAATGATTTCAACAGCAGAAATAAAACATGGGCCTTCAAATTGGTGCAATTATCAACTCACAAAGGTTGCAGTAATTTAGACAGTAGAATGTGCACTGCAATGAAAAATCTCATTGTACTTGTAGTTTTGACCTCTACAAACATGTTCTGAAATGTATAGGTTACACAGATTCAATGTACACTCTAAACATATCACAAATCTAAAAACTACAGTACTTGTCAGAAAAACAATAGTTTTATAGCCTTATACCTTTACTCTACTGACAGTGTTTATTTTTATATCTATTGCTAAGGCTAAGGATTGCATGTTTCCTACACACCGGCTGCTTGTGAACTTTGCGTTGCAACACTGCAATTTCCCCATTGTGTGACAAATAAAGCTCATGAACTTTTACAGTATTTCATACAAAATGAATTGATACATAGCAACTTGTTGTAATAAATAGTTAACATTGGCTCCAGGCTCCAGTCTTTGGGAGCCTCTAAAGCAGTGACTCATTCAGACAAGCAGCACGGTCTAATCTTTCACCTTGTCCTCATCTTTCTCTCCTTCTGTGCCTTTGAAGAGCCGCCATCTTGAGTTTTTTTTACTTTATGTTCAAAGATGTGCAAGTACAAGCCAACAAGCCAGCGTCTCTGCATGGGACAAGTTGTGACACATTATCAACACAAAACATGAGAGAGCAAATGAGAGCAAAAACTAGAGCCACAAAGGTTTTGGAGTGGTCGGTCCCCTGACACTGGCCCTGTGTCTTTCCACTGACTCATACCAAACAAACGAAAACAAGCTTTAAAAAGGAGGCGCTTAAAACACACTTTATTTAGGCCCAAGCGTTCTGCCGCGGGACACTGAGCAAACACTGAGGGGCTTTCAGTGAACCAGGGTTGCAATAAGGACTACACAAGACACACTTCACTCACCACTCCAGAGAGGCACTGTATAGACTGCTATACTACTATATGGACTCTAAAGGGGATTTGGAGGTTTAGAAATGGTTTGAATGCTAAAGACTGAATCAGTTTTCAATGGTCGGGATAGCTAATCTTATTTTAATACTCTGTGGAGTGACACTATTTCAAAAACTTAATTTACTCTCAGAGTACATTTTGGTTAGAAAATCTGTAGGTGTGTATATTTGGTGATAGAGATGGATGGTATTGGCAAAAAGTATTATTTACCGATAATGATATTCAGATGATATTGCAATCATTTAAAATATTAATTATTCATTCTTTTGTTTAGCGGTAACAATTTCTTACTTTTTGCATAGAGTGAATGTAGGGCCATGAGAAAGTACAAAAAAAATAGAAGTTAAAGCGTATTAAAGCAAAACAAGACTTTTAATGTTGCATGTCGTAGCATGTCCCAACCCTGCCTAACCTCTCTTAAGGTTATTGGGGGGCAGTTGGGGCCAGTTGGGGGCAGTTGGACATCATGACTCCTATTGGTCCAAAGCAGCTGAGGTCCACCAGATGTTGCTACCCTCAGGCCTGGTGAGGTCAGCTTCACGATCATGTTTCTTTAAAAGTTCAAAGACACAAAAACTACACAAAACCTACAAAAAAAACGACACAAAGGTTTGGGACATTTACCTGTTGGGCTCAACTGAAACTAGACACTGCAAAAAGCAACGGTCGCAGCCAGTCAAAGAGATCACACTGTCGACTCTATGGAGGTTTTGGTCATAAAAGTTGCAAAAGTTTTCAATAGATGGTTATAAATCTTGAGTTACAATTGAAGAGGGACTATTTCAAAATCCCTTGTCAATTTTCTTGCATTTCCATCAAAATATCTTCATGTACAAATAACTGCTACACAGTTCTGGAAAGAACTGTGATATTTCTGTGAAAAAAAAAAGTTGGAAAAAAATGCAGAAAATGCTTTGAGAAATTTTTATCTTAAAATAAAAATATCTAGAAAGGTCAACAAAGTACAATTAAATTTGGATTGTTGAATTGTAGACTCTGTACCAGTTTTAAATTTTTTAAAACCAGATTTAAAACCAAACATATTAAGGAGAAAAACATTTCAGAAGTCACTGCTTTGTTGACCACCAAACCAGATGATATTTGCAATTGCAGTGCTTTGGCTTGGTTCATGTTCTTTCTTACTGCACTGATTTTGGCAATTATGCTTACAACTTTTATTCTTTGGTAATAAGCACAAAAGTTGTTCCAGTTCTGAAAATCAACTTGAAAGTTATTTTTTTTATGTATACCGAGAAATAATGATCCATTGTTGAAATTTCACGACCCGATTTTAACACATGGCATCATCATGGGATTTAACGCTACAAGTAGAATCTCACCAACTACCGCTGCTTACATCCCCTTTCAAGCATTGCCGAACAAAATAATTTATATGAAAATAGATGATGTGTATAGCCTTAGAGAGATGGGGTGACTAGCACAAAAGCTATTAGGCCTCCTCTGGTTTGGAAAAGTGAGCTAAGTGTGAGTGAGGCTTGGTTTGATGTAAGCCTGGGGAGTAATTAGCGAGGATTATAACCGGTCTGGAACCAAACCAGATCCTGAGACCAAGGAGAGTCCTGGCTCTGGTCCCTGTCTGAACCACACTGGCCCCTGGTGAGTCAAACATATTAGAATAATGATTATGAACATCAGCGCTGGTATCAAATGCACTGGAAGGATTAAGAGGAGACATTGATGTGTGTTTCAGATTACATCATAGTTTTATAAGCCTATTGTGTTTAAGGGAGGTGGGAAAATCACTATTGTTAACGCAGAGATTTTGTGGTGTGGATGGAGTTGAACCAGTAGTTTTTTTCAGCTCTGATACCGGAATGAGCAGTGGGCATGTAACTAGGGCCTCCTGAAGTACTGAATAAAAAGAGAGGTGAGCGGCGGAGGACCTCGGAGGTGCACAGAGTGAATTGTGCTCAGCGTTGTAACTGGGGCTTTTTCCTCTGTCCGCTCCCCTCGCGAGTAAAACAAATTAATCTCTCCTGTCTTTCTTCTTTAACGTTAGGTTGGTGGTTAAAATTCCAGACCTATCAAGTGCCAAGATCGAAAGTAGCTATACCTTTAAACTTAACCAACTACGTAAATATTATTCAGTTAAAAAGTCTTGGCATTGTACACCACAACCAAAATATGTCTTAAATACATCAGCTGATTGGCCAAAGTAATCAACCAATATCTGCTCTAGTAACAGTACAGTAATCAATCAATCAATCCGTTTTATAGGTTTCCAAAATCTTCCAAGCCTCCATACAAATTTCCCTTCACTTTCCCTCTCTGCACAGCTGGCCCGGTGTCTCTGTTCCGAGGTGTCTGACACAAAGGACCCGAAACACAGCTCAAATTTCACAAGAACACGACAAAAACACGATAATAAAGCACCGACAACAAAGGACCACAGCTGAGAGAGGGAGAGAGAGGAAGAGGAGAAAGGAGAGCGAAGAAGAGCGGGAGAGGAGTGGAAGAGACGCGAACAGAAGAGGAGAGGGAGAGAAGAGGGAGGAGAGGGAGAGAGAGAGGAACAGAAGCAAGAGGGAGAGGTGAGAGGGAGAAAGAGAGAAGACAGAGGAGAGAAAGAGAAAAAGTGAGAAAGGGAGAGGAGAGAGGGAAAGAGAAGCAGAAGAGTGCTAGAGGAGAAAGGAAGAGGGACTTAGTCGTTTTTTGGCTCACCGGGAATAGGTATCACAACACTCAGTGCAGTCCACTAAGGGCACACTCCCACTAGACTTTTTGAACCATGTTGTGCTCAAACACGACTGCAGAGTGTTCTGTGGCTCGCACTCACACCTGCACAACCAAACTGAGCCACAGTCTGGTGGTGTTATGGAGCACTGTTTGTTTTTCGTGCTGAGGAGCTAATACTTTACTTCTTTGGAGGTGGTTAGCAATCACGAATGTGGAACCAAGAAGATTTCACCAAGTTTGGAATGTTTCTACAATATATTAAGCTTAAGCATGTGCGTGTTAGTGCTATCTGCAGAAACATGTGCACACATGCACTTCCATTATCAACAGAAACACGTGCAATGTCCAAGTGCTAAATTAGGTCTTAAATTTCACTCATAAACTGTGACAGAATAGTCGTTGACTTTCCATAATTTGGATTATGATAATAAGAAGCACCAGAGGAGAGAAAAAGGAGAAAAAGTGAGGAGCTGCGACTGGATCAGAGAGAGGGAGGGTCAGCGGGGGCAGATGGCACCGCGCACAGAGGCAGAAAGGAGAAACTGGACTTTTAGTCAAATTGTGCAGATTTAAGTCAAAACTTGTGAAATGTGAAGCCACATGAGGAGACGGAAGAGACACACTGTGGCCCTGACTGAGAGCTTTCACCTAAACAAGAGCAGACACTCGTCTTCAGCACCACGTGCTCTCACTGCCTTGGCTGTTGACTAAAATGTGCCTACCTTATCGAGATCGACCAAAGTTTAGATTGCAATCCATCGATCTTTCCATTTTTGGCATAGCCCTACCCAGCGGAATTGAAAGATGGGTAAAATGAGGAGGACAAATTTCCCCTACAGAGACAATTAAGTGTACCTTCCTCTTAACCTTTAGCAGAGAAATTAAACTCAGCAGGAGGAAATGTCTGGATTAAACAACAGTGCAGAGCAGCGAGGGCAAAAGGAGACAAGAGGCTTCAAAACCACAGCCACTGTCCACAGTCCATGTTGAAGGTAAGTGCGGATCTGCTGTGTGTTTATGAGTAACATCAGCGCACGTGAAAAGGCTCCTAACATTTATGTGTGGTACATGAGCAACACTGCCTTGCTTTGGCCCGGTTTTGTTTAAAGATCACAAAACTGACTACTGAAAGTGATGGCTTAATGCTAACATTAAATTAGGTAACCACAAATTCAAAGTCAAATATTTATATTGCCATATTTTAGACCATGTGTTAGTTAAATCTCTTGTTAAAAGTTTGTTCTAAACTCATGAGCTCAGAGGCCGCGTGTCGACAGACAATGACTGAGGTGAGTCACAGTGAATTCCCTGAGCGTGTGTCACCCACATCTCCTCCAGGCTCCCACCCGTTCCTCTGCAACAGTCTAAGGGCCTGTCACAAAAATGTACTCACTCATGGGCCTCTAGCTCAACTGTTATATAAAATCTGCACCATCAATTCAATAAATAAGTCATATTTAGTGATACAGTAATTTGTGTCACCAAGATAATCTGATATCATCTTATAAGGATAGAGATTGAGGGGGAGAGGGTCTGCCGTGCATCATCTGGTTGTCTCCACAGAGATAGAAACATTTAATGTCATATTGTTCAACATTCAGTTGAGCCTACATTAGATGCAATTTTGATATCCATGGGTTTCAGAATAATGAAAAATTAGGGCATACAGTTGCCATATGAATGAGCGATTAAAAACTTAATACTATATCTTTTAAATGAGAAAAAGTCCTCAAAATGTTGCATATTCATCTTTAGTCTCACATTTCATTTCACTTCCGCATTCAAACATTTTAAAATTTGATTGACATCTATAGGGCTGTGCAATGAAACAAAGCAAAAATCTAAAGTTTCCTGCTTGCATGTAACTTCATTGACTCATTACCGAGTCTCTGGTCTCTTTCCCAGCCTCTCAGCCGTCTTTGCCCCGTCAGTCAAACCCCTCAGTGGGCATGCCTCAGCCAGTCTCCCCTTCTCAGCGTCCTATACTGCGGAGGTCTTGGTGGTCTACTCAGGAATGTGGTTTAGGGGGGCCGGAGCGGGCAGGACTGCGCTAAAAAAAGGGTGCTCAATTGTTCACACACATTGCATCCACTACCCCCCACTGTTCAGGGACTCTCTTGACCATTTGGGACAGAAAAAGTGGGCAGAAGATGCAAAGATTGAGCTGAAAAAATGCATGCTTGTGAATGGGACGCTATACACTGAAAGCATACCAAATAGGCTGCTACTTCACATTCCTTAATTTACATGCTTAAAACAAGATTAGCAAAGAACAACGGCTTAAAACAAAACCGTTAGCATTTCTAGGATAAGGGTGTGGGGAGTTTTAACCAAATTTTCCACAGTCCCGCGATAAGCTGATTTGTTTTGGGGAGAAAAGATAAAACAAAACAGGACACCAAAACTCAAGGCTGTGGGAGGAAACAGATAAGAATGAGATAGATAGAGCATGGCACGTGTAGTCACCCTGCCGCAGTGTGCAAGCCTATCGGGAAATGGGACATCCCGGCAAGGATACCCCCCTCCACATACGATTGTGATGCCTAACCTTTTCTTAGTCTTCAGTGAAAGAATTGTCAAGCTAACTGGGTCTCCCATAAAACTGGTGCCAAGGAATGCAAAGGTAGAGTTATCAAATTATTTTTAAAGACTAAATACATTTTGTGGTCAGTTTTTAAATGAAATGGTCAAAAATGATATCTGACAGCTTGAAATAAAATAAAAACAATTATTTAATTTCTTCGTGCCAAGTCTGAGCTGTGCTCCAAACCGCAAGCTTTTACTGACAGAGGATTGGCTGTGGACCTCTCCATTAAAAAGGCCCAAGCCGAACATTGATGATTAGAGACAACTGAATCAAAATCTTTAATTCAAATCGTAAGGGCTGCAGTTATTTCAGTACTATAATTTCCTCCACAAACACCAAATCTCTTATTCTACATAATAACTGTTAACCCTGTAGTTTAGATCTGTACAAACACGTTCTGAAATGTGATTCTTGTATTAGTTGGTAAGTTCATATTTCTGTCTTTTTGTCAATTCTTCTGAATGTGTTTACAATGTGAACTTTGATCAGAATCCTTTTTACTAAAACATAAATCGCAAATGTAATCACAATTTTTGCAAGAAAAATCGCAATTAGATATTTTTTACCAAATTGTTCTACCCTGTAGTCTAATGTATCATGACAAAAAATAATCGTGTACAAGCAAGCAGCAAGCAATGTTTGTCAAAAGTATGCATATGCCAAACACCGCCAATATGAGCAAATGCAAAAAGATTATATGTGTAAACTTAAGTCAAACTTCTTTCAATAATCTATCAATCTATAATCTTTAAAAAGGGTTAGAGAGGATAATTTTAGGCCACTGCTGATGTATTTTATCACATGTTTAATCTGAAGCACTCATTCATCAGAGCAGTTTGAGCCTTCAGGACGATGACATCACCTTCAGGTCCAGGCGAAGCTGCAGTGAGTCAGAGTCAGACACTGTGGTTTGGTTTGGGCATCGTCATGGTTACTGTTACTACCACATTTGTCTCCGTTATCACCATCTAAATCAACACTCAGATTATATGATGGCACCTTTTAAACATCACAAAGTGCTAATATTATCTGGAGATGTTTTTTAATTATACTGACAACAATAAACAGATATTATCAAATGTCTTGACTGTGGTGCAAGTGTATTAAGATAATGTTAACATAAATGGCCTGTAGAATTAACCACAGAATTATATCAATACTCATGTCCTTTTACAAACATTACATTACTATAAATTACTATATATTTTTATCAGATTTTTATTTTTTTTATTTTTTATCAGAAGTTTTGATTATTTTCTTATAGGATATATAATATGTGCCTCTTAAGACATTCTTAGCAGAAGCAATTGTTATTTGCCAATTGTAACTATGTAGCTGAGCTCATTATCAAAAATATCCAATATATATAAATATCCAATCTATAGTTTATAATAAATGCTGCAAAAAGAGCTGATTAAAAATGAAAACAAAAAACAAAACTATGTTGTAAATATCCAAATGGGATATAAAATGAGGTTTCTGCATTTCTGTGGGTAGTTTTATTGTAATTCCAAATTTTTCTGATACTTAAACCTCAACTAATAATATTTAAAGACATGTTTTAGCACATTTCTGATGGATTGACATAGTGTTGTCATGATAATAAAATGTCAAAGTTGACTTTGATGCTAAGGGAGAGACTCGATATTCAATATCAATTCTGCTGCCACGGTGATAATGAAAAACACTTTTTATTTAGACAATAGAATGTCATTTTCAACATGAAATCATAGCACTTTCTTTTCTATTCCCATGTGGCCTTATATCTGTGTAATCCCTCAGTTGTCCAGTAGGTTCCATAGTGGTCCATGGGCGTGTACTAGTCTATGTGTCTTACACTTGTTCAGCTACAGCTCAAGATCATTCTAAAGCTGTTCAGGAAAGGTTCATTTCTGTCCTGTGAATGTGACTTTTTTAGTATTGATACCTGCTCAAATGTGGATCTAGTTTCAATACTAGTTTTAGTATTGATTAGCCTCTGTTTTTGGATTCTTTTGACAACCCTAGTATGCAGTTGGCCTTTTGACCGCGGTACATACAGCACATAGTTGGCAGGCTCTCCACTGGCTCAGATGTACTGTACTCATTATGAAACCTGTTGTTCTACCAAATCTGTCTATTTTCACGAGAATATTTCATTTAATAAGGACCGCTCTGTTCTTCCAACTTTCTTAGAAAAATTGCCGCGATACCGTGAGTGATAAGACGTCTACTGTTACATGCACAACAAGGAGGCTCTTTCAGTTTGAACTTTTATGACTTTGACCCTGTCAGAGAAACACAGCGCTTGTGGAGAAGTTTATTAGTTAATTATTACAGGCGTTTAAAATACCAGGCGAAGAGTCCAGCCGCTCAGATACAGCCCTTCAAGTAATAAATACCACTGCAGATTGGGAGTCCCGGTTTTGCAAACATATCTGCATATTTGTAACTGAGCAATAGATTTTGGCTATGGCACAATTAGATTTATACACTGGCTTTGAGGAAGAATAGATATAGAATAGGATACCCAAATACCAATCAGTACTAAAACTATATGCGAAAATAGACCCTTATTTGAAGTATTCATAGAGGGAAATAAAATCACACGAAAAAGGACACAACAGTACCTTTCCTAAAAAGTTTTTAGACGGTTTGATGTTTATCTAACCTGACTAATGACAAATTGATGTGTTTCCGTCGATAGCATTCGGAAAGAGGAGGAGGAGGTTTAGCCAAACACATTAGCTAATTGACATGTTTCCATATTAGAGAATATAGTTTTTGACTTGAGTTAATTTGTAGCATCATTCCTTCATAGTTTCTAACACTTGGTATGTCGTTAGCAAGTATTAAATGTTTCCCTAC
>JACM01027598.1:0-10696 GCA_000787095.1 Periophthalmodon schlosseri
CACTACAGGGGGTAACTACATTTAAACTTTTGCTGTTTAAAACAACAAGTCAAACATGGAAGAGGAGGAGGTGCGCTTGCATCCAAACGATTAAAATGAACATGTCCCGTGTTCAACCTCATTGAAGAACTTGGGTCCTTGATGTAAAGTTCTTTGAGCCTTGAATGTGGAAAAATGAGACCATTTGCCGACTTAGTCCCCCCCATAGCTCCTCCAACCAAAAATGTCCGACACTGCCCCTCATAAGTGGTATCTGCCTATAAAACTAACTACAATAAAGTTTGCTATCAGTGTAGACTCACCACCAGTTGGACAGACTTAAGAGAAGCCAGCTCCCATAGCCGGTAATGGCAAAACAAACTTAGTCTGGTTTAGTTTCTTAGTGGGGTAAAAGTACAAGGGAATGGTGTCATATTTGGTAGGAAGTTAAACAGCATGGGTTTCTTTCTCCGAACCACTTTTTATTTTATTTTTTTTCTTTACAACTGAGTAAAAACCCAAAATTGGCCCTCCTGGGATGTTTGGCTGAATGTGTGTCTCAATTACCACATCAATACGAATTGTGACAAGGAACCAAACATTACAACATGAACCTTAAAAGGCGACAAATTGGAATCCAAACTGAAAATTACCATTAGACAGTGTTATACTGTTCCACCGTCTTCTCTATCAGAGCAGTGTGCTGAATTCTCACTGGGTTTTCATCCAGATGTGAGGGTGAGCCTCAGTGCCCAACAGAAATCAGTTTGATGAATGTGTAATTTTGCAGAGAAAGTTGTGCCAGTTCTCTCTGCAGCCCATTTGGGTCAGGCCTTAAACCCTGAGCGACTTGTGTGGTATAAAATTTGAACTACATCATATAGGTTTTCTTTGTATACGCAGTGTGACAATACCACCATTTATAATTCTGTTTGGCATATGGTAAATGGTTTATACAGTACAGCCTCCAAGGCTCAAAGCTCTTTACATCAAAGAACCACTCACCCACTCACTCACACATTCACACACCAGTGCACACAGGCATTGGGGGCGAGGTGAGTTAAGTGTCTTGCCCAAGAACACAATAACAGCATTCATCTTTGGGAGTTGGAATCACACCGCCAACCTGTGCGTCAGTGGATCTGATGCTCAACCAATGATGATATGACATCAAATGATAAATGAAGCTTAATTTTGCTGTATTTCAAATGGTATAAACCCCAGACCAATCGACTACCACATCTTTAGCTTGTCTTGCTCATGTGCCCTTGAGCTTAACACTACATTAGAGCATCTTTCTAAAACCCACCAATGGGAACTTGAAAAGAAATCCAGGACTACTTTACGTTTTTCATAGATTGTGATTCTCACAGTCGCCTGAATGAAGAAGAATC
The DNA here is from genome assembly GCA_000787095.1 of Periophthalmodon schlosseri. Classification (NCBI taxonomy): domain Eukaryota; kingdom Metazoa; phylum Chordata; class Actinopteri; order Gobiiformes; family Gobiidae; genus Periophthalmodon; species Periophthalmodon schlosseri. The sequence continues at coordinate 1,374 of JACM01027598.1, forward strand.
ACTCACTTTCATGCGACTTGAAGATGTTTATTTTTCCTGTGTGCATTGCTTGTAGTTCTAACTCTATGTGGGTCACCTCCTGTTTGCACGTTCAAATTGTTGGATGAAGGCGTTACTCTGGCACTTATCATTTTCAAACAGGACCTTTTACAGCTTGAAGCCCCAGCTAGCATCTTTAGCATTTATGAATTCACTTAGAACTCCGTCAAAAGTGGTAAAAGCTCTGCACACAGCCAACTGGGGATCTCTGGGAACGTGTCTGGTCCCATTTCATCCTTTATGAATCAAAGGCCTCTCCTGGACTTGGACTGGGAACAATGCCCCTGGAACGGGACGCCATCCATCACTCTCCTCCCTCATGCAAATGTGATCACGAGGTTTGGATATGAGAGAGAAGGCCCAAAATCCTGAACTGGCTTCACCTGATCTGTGAATATAGAGCCTTATTTTTGCACGGAACAGTAATTCTCACTTCACACTTGGTGGTAAAAAGATACTGATATCGCTACTGCTGCCCGGGTCTAACCAAAACAGGCCTGATAATCTACGCCATTGGCCCCTGCAGCTACAAGCCACTCAGTTTACAACAGTTTCATACAGGCAAGGAAGCTGTATTTCAGAAAAGAAAGAACATTTGACTACTATGAGCCTGCAGTCAACTAACTCATTCATGTCAACACAGATTGTATAAAGAAGTGGACTAAGTGAGTGTGACGTCACCCGTAGCGTGAGGCCAGAGCGGCTATGGGGCGAATTTGGAGCCAAGTTCCATATTTGGAATTCTGACTGAGAGTATCGTAGCAACCAAAGAGCCAATCCAGAGCGAGGCTGCTGAAGGTAACGCCCCTTCCCGCTCTCACCGCTGGTTTACCTGTTGGTAACGCTAGTGGGAAAGAAGGCGTCTGATTTGTCTGTTATTAATGTTCATATCTTGATTTACAGACACAATAGTGAAATAAAAACCCCAGGATCATGTAGAGGGTTAATACGAACATTTAAGACCAAAATGACGAGTCTGACAGCAGCAGTTACAGAGAGAGGACACAGTTCCAGAGCACTTCCTGTATTACCACATGATGACATCACAAGGTGGAACAGAGTGTTTTCAGTTGGAGAGAAGAACTCAGCCCTAAATCTGCACTATACAGTTTAATGTCAACAATACACAATTCAAATTAATGATGTTACGCTATATATAGGACAAACCACTTTTTAATAAGATTTGAGCCAGACAGTTTCCATTTTGAGGGCCTGCACCACCCAGCTGCAGCTGCTTTGAGTGTGCACATGTTAGACATCTCCTGCTGCGCTCATTAAAGTTGTTGGAGAAATTAGCGACAGAGGGCGGAGCTGGAAAGTGTGCCATTAACAAGGCATCGGACCAGACGGAGCGCCATACTTCCTCCCACACGCGATCCGCCAGAAAAGCACCTTCCAACATTACGGGTTCTCTAATAAGCAGCTAGCTCGTCGCGTTGCTTGTATGCTACTTTGTGTGTCTAAGATCCATCCGTAACAACATCATTACCAGGGCTTTTTCTGAAGATACCGGCAGCCCCGTTCCTCTTCCTCTCTCCTCTGCCTCATCTGTTCATCTCTGGCATGCTTGTAGGAAGGAGGAAGTAAGGAAGTGTGGTTGGCATATTAGCATATCAGACACATGGCGCGGGCTGGAGACTGTGTACCAGAGCAGATGTCCATTTACATATGCAGCACGGGGACAGCGGTGCTTGTGTTCAAACTGGAGGTGAGGTCTGTGTGGAGGGGTCAGATATGAAAACTTAATAATAAATTGAATATGGATGTCAAAAAAGTGAAGGAGGCAGGACGAAGCAGTTTTTGAATTTGTCTCAAACTGGCAAGTTTTGGAATATTTGGACATAAGGCACAAATTTAAGTTGAAAATAAGTAATTAAACCAAGATTATTGTTTTCATTAAACCTTGTTGTGGTGCCTTTCTCAAGTTATGCTGCATCTAGAGGAACTTAGAGAATTATTTTGATTTTGATTTGATTTTGATTTTGATGGCCAACTGTCCAACTCGCAAAATGATTTGTATACTCTGCCTTCCTTGCTTCATATATTTTTTCCAGTTGTTTAATTTCTGTGCACATTGCTGCATAATCCTGCCCTCCCTGTTTGAGGTAATGAAAGGTAAGTGAAACTAGAGCATTTGTGGACAGTATTTTATTCACTTTATTGCGGACGTTGCCATGGGCGCCGCCATCGTCATTCAGGTTGTATTATTTTGCATGGGGCTGCCGATCTTAAAAAAATAAATTCTATAGGGAATACAGAGTCGTTTTAAAGCCTCCAGAGAACTGATGCAGTGTTCACTTGTCAGTCACATGAACATAGAACGTTTTATGCAAATTAACCTGCTTTATATCATATTTGGCGGCAAAACTTTTCTCAAATTCTCCATTGAAATGAATGGGATTTGCGATTTCTTTTCATTAGACAGAAGCGTTTGTTTACCTGTTTCATATGTTTCGTCTGCTTCCTGTAGCCTTCCTCACAAGCGTCACGTGATGGTGTAGTCATGGTGCAGTTTTTGCCAAACAGTAGAGGACACTTACGCCCCCTACTGTCTGACACCTTCTCCAGGACTGCATCCCATGTGTGTGATAAGGTGTGCGCTCCTTTGTCACGATTTATGTTCCCTGGACCTTGTTTGTAGATCTCGATGGCCTCTGTGATCCAGCGGTGGTACAGTAGGGGGCGTAAGCTTCCCCTGGTGTCTGGCAAAACTAAGTGAAGCAGCCTATGGGACACATCACTACAGCATCACGTGACGCTCGTGAGGACGGCTACAGGAAGTGAAACCTGTAAAGCAAGTAAACAAACCTGTCTGACAAACAGAAAACCTAACTCTTTCAGGTCACATGGTTCAAAGCTTATTTTAGGCAGTTTGGAGGCCCAAAACTTACTTACTCCTAAAGAACAACTTCAGTGTTTATGTGTGTTTAGAGACAAGATATCTAGCCCAGTCAATCCTAACATGTAGTTATTAAAAAAGTGCCAGAACACGGTGTAGGACTTGCATCTGCTGACACATTGAAGTAGAAAGTAGTCAGTGAAAATCAAAGTCTGCTAATGCAGCACTTTACTACGATGCACTTTCCAGAAGCAATTTGAGCTGTGAATTGATCAGAACAAGTTTGGTGAGGATCTCAGAAAAAAACATGGCATACTATCCAAATGTTGAGAGAAGATGGGAAGCATTTTAACTTCTGTCGAGGGAGATGGTCATAACATGCAGGGTTACACCAAAATGCAACTCCAGGTTTGTTTCTGATAAGGATAAAACAACAGAAGCTCGGGGAAATACGCTAACTTTTTATTCAAGGTATAAAACTAAAACTATATAGAAAAAGAGGTAAGACACAGAAACAGATCCAGGCTTGATTCAAATCGAAAGTCCATCCCCGTCAGTCTGAGCCGGGGATGGACCAAAGCTCAATTTTCCGCAGTCTAAATTGAATCGCTGACGGCTTCCTTCAACCCTCTTTTGTTTTTGCAGATAAGATTAGCATGAAGGAACGCTGAGCTCTGATTGACGGCTGTATTTTTCCTAACTTTCCGGCTGGCTCGGGAGGCTGATGAAAGCGGGGAAAAAAACGTCTGACAGTATTGATGTGGTTAATTAGAGTAAACACACAGCGGCCGCGTGGTGCCTCGTTATCTGCTGCTAGCACGCACAAAAGCTAATATGTGTTGTCTTTATATCTCTATTCAGCAGCCTGAAATTGAAACCGCTCATCTCACTCCATGGTTCCGCTGTTTGGAGGCTGCAAACATGCTAAATATGCCATGATCTTTTCTATGCTAAATATGCCTGATGTGTTACCAAACTTTGCTTTAAAACTTTTTTGATGAGATTTTATGTTTTGCTATTCCCATGTTTTGGTCATCTGTGGTTCCTAAAGGGAGAACAGGTGGTAGCAGATAATGGCTGGGTTCTGCAGACTTGTAACTAAAATAGTGTTTCCCATGAATCATTTGGACTTATTTGAATGTGTCTTAAGGCTGGGGCAGTTCTCTTCAGTTTGCAAAACTATATTTACATGTAGAGAGCAATTAACTGGTGGAACTTTTGAAGTGAGAACATGAAGTGAGAAGTGATTAGAGTAGCCAAAAACTGGAGTTATGTTACTTTAAAATAATATTACTCAAGTTAGGCCTGTCACGATAATCACTATATCGACTTTCGATATATGAAAGAGCGCTGCAAGAAACACAAATGTTCAAATCATTTCATATTGTCAACATAAAGCTCAAGTCACTTGTAGACTTACTCACAGTGGGAAAAGGAACTACGACTTTTACTCAAGTAAAACTGTACAGTATATTACTCAAGGAGGAGTCCTGTTACTTCAGTAAAAATATTACTCAAGTAGTAAAAGTAGCAGTAGAAAGTAGTAGAAGTAAAAGTTGTTGCTAGAAAAGTACACTGAAAAGTACTTACTCAAGTAAATGTAACTGAGTAACATAACTGAGAACTCCCCACCTCTAAACATGAACATTTACTGTATTACAGAGCTTAAAACCATCTTCTTAAGTCATACCTTTCATTCTAAATGTTGACAAATGGAATATAGATATGAAATAATGAAAATGTATGTACGCTTGTCAAAAAAGGCAAAATTACTGTCAAATAATCCATTCCCAACACGATTTAACGTGAATCATCTTGACATCCTTATAAAATCTGTCGTGTTTCTGAAGCAAATGGAAAAATCCCTTTGAAAAATTGTACAATATACTAAATTTGCATAATTCCCATAGTGCCTTGTGTTGTTCACTTCAACATCATCAGAAAATGCATTAGAGTAAACCTGTCATATCGTCAGTGTTGTTCACTGAATGGCAGCTGTTGTCAACATTAAAACATATATAATTTTCTTCATCTCCATTGTTATGTAAATTGCTTTTCTGGTCTCTGTTTTTCCGTCTTCTGCCTTGATCCTACCAACCACACTGTAAAAACTCAGGCCCAATAGCAAAACATAACAAGAGTTTGAAATCTGTCATCTTGGAATCTATGGCTATATACCAACTTCCAGTGATAAAAGTCAACTTCTCTCTGTCATTTTAAAATATTGTCCTTCATTGGAAAGAACAGCCCGAGCTGAATGGAATTTAAACAACACAAAACCCCATAAAATATTACCTGGGATCCAGGACAGACACTTCTCCAATACTTTATGAAGACGTGAGTCTCCGGTGAACCTCCCCGTTTTCAGATGGGCGTGATTGACAGGTGGATTAGCCAATCGGGGACATGCATGGGTCGTCCATATCAGAGAGAATAAAGGAAAACAATATCACAGGACTGAGAAACATGGAGGATTTCTGCAGAATTAATGAGCGAAGCCTAAACTCTGTTAATCTGACGTGAGAGAAATGAAATGAATGAATCGCTGACGGCTTCCTTCAACCCTCTTTTGTTTTTGCAGATAAGATTAGCATGAAGGAACGCTGAGCTCTGATTGATGGCTGTATTTTATGATTTTATTTGTAAATCAGAGGTGATGAAGGTAACGCCCCTTCCCCTGGTTTAGCAGGGAGCGGGCACTTAGGAACTCTGTGAGTCAAACCTGTTGCTAACGCTAGCAGGAGCGACCTCGGGGAAAGAAGGCTCTTGATTTGTCTGTTGTTAATGTTCATAACTTCTATCACGGACACAATGGCGAAAATAAAAACAAGAACAAAAACAAAAAAAAACAGGATCACGTTGAGCAGGTTAATGGAACATTTTAAGACACCCATGATCACTTCCTGTTTGGAACATGGCGGCTAGCAGGTTAGCTATGTCCATTTATATAAACAGTCTGTGGACGCGACAGAGGACGTGGAGAGACTAAAGATAACTATGGAAAATACAGAGAGATGTCACTGTGGACATGAACTAACTTGACTCTTGATCTTGAGCAGGCCATAAACAGTAAGACTATGGGAAATCATGCAAATGAAATGACAAAAATAAAATAAATAAATAACTAAAATAGCTTGCATTTAAAGGTCAATAAGAAGAGGAAAATATAGAGGAGACAACACAAGAGAAGAAAAATTATTCACAACTCTATCTCTCTCCAGAGTCCAATTCCACAGCCAAGAGATTCGACCAAGGACAAAAAAACAAGGATTATTATAGAAATATAGTAACAACTCTACATATGCACGAACTCCCACTTTCACTGTTGACAATTTCATCAATTGAAGTCTCCTGTGGCTCAGGCTGGATACTCCCTGAAGACACATGTAACAAGAAACATCTGCTGCTTTACTAACAAGGCCCAAGTTAGTTCAATAATAATCAATGTGTTGTATTGGCCTTTAAAATGAGAGAAAAACATTGCACATAGGGACGGGCAATACTGATCAGCTGAAAACCTTTTAACTATGGGGATTTTGGGGGATTTTCTACATGACGACCATATTATGACGTCATTATAACATATTTATATGAAACGTGCCTGTAAATGTCTAGGTTGGGGTTCAGCTATTTCAGAAATTGCGAATGAACTGTAATTTTAACCCAAAAATCCACAGAAATATCACTTATACCCTTAGATTATGGATTACATAGCAAGTTTTTCATGTTTATTTTAATGTGCTAATTTCTAGGACTGCACTGATACTGAAAAGTTTGTTTTGTTTGGATATCAGCTTCCAAATATCAGTTCTGTTTGGACATATAAATGTAATACTATCGTAGTCATAGTTGACTCACAAAGTTTCATAATGTTTGTTTTTCAGTCATTACTTGAGGGATAAATAGCAGCTACATAACACATTTGGATTAGTTTTGTCTTATTTTATTTTTGTTTAAAGGAAATAAAGGCTGATACCGGTGCCACGTGTCAGACTGCAAACTGCTGGGCCTGTCTGGGGGCGCCTTGGGGTCCCGCCGGAAGAGCTGGAGGAAGTGTCTGGGGTGGGGGAAGTCTGGGAGGAAATAAATGCTGTTTTCAGTCTGTGCTGGTATCGGTTTTATCGGGTATCTGCAGACAGGCAGTTAAAGCCATAGCACCAAAATCGGTATCTGAACTGAAAAAGCTGGATTGTGGAGTGTCTCTACTAATTTCTCTTTTTTACATAGTGTTTTAGTATTGACAACATGCTCAATAAACTCATTTTTCATACCTTCAAACACCAAACAGTAGCTATATCCATTGTTCTGTGTCTCTCTTACCTCCATTGTCCCCACTGTCCTATTCACTGTATTGTTCCTGGACTCCTCCCTGGGGACATGTTTCAGCCCCACATGTTTAACACACAAACCCTGAGCTCTTCTCTCAAAACACTCTGTTCCACCTTGTGATGTCATGTGGTGATACAGGAAGTGCTCCACTGTGTTTTTAAACTCCGCACACCTTCACTAGAATCATTTGGATCATTTCAGCTCTGGACTTTCCAATCTCTACTAAATAAAAGGTAAAAGGAGCTGTTAACTTGAAAACTACAGCTTCACGACATCACAAGGTGGAACGGAGCTTTGGAGATGTAGACAGACTAATAATAAAGTGTTATTTTTCGTTATATCCCCCTCCTCTAATGGTTCCGTAAACTGCCTTCTCCCCATTGTCCCCACTGTACCATTTAGCGTATTGTTACTGGACTCGTCCCTGGGGGCATAGCTGTGTTTTCGCTGGTGGCTACAGAACGCTCATGTCAGACTGACCATCTCTCAAACCTCGCTGCTGTTTTCGCCCGTGGCCCTCGCTCCTGCTGACTGATACTAGTGCCACATGTCAGATTGCAACCAGCTTGAGGGTCTTTCCCATTTATTCTCTATTTCTCGCCCTCCCATCCTTCATCCGGCCTTATCCCGCGTTCCTCTTACCCTTTGGCTCCCGCTTTGTTGATAGCATCCTGTTTTTACTCAGCCACTTTCCCCCGTCCAATTTCTACCTTTTTGTGTTCCCTTTCTTCCTGCCGTCTTTGCTGCAGACTTGCTTGGCTGCTGCACTCAATATTCTATTGATTAGTTTCCCTCTGTGTTCTCTGACCTTGTTGTAATAGTGCCGGAGAGGTCGCGGCACATGGATTTTTCTGAAAAAGACACTGTCATGTTCGGTAATCTATGGTTGCACCGCGCCAATTAACGGCAAATGGAGCGCGGGCCTTCCCCATTTTAGCTTTTCTCCTCCATAGAAGCGATGTGTTTCAGAACATGAGGTTTTGAGGTCTTTTCAACAGCAGGTAAGTGAAAAACGTCATGAGAGAGCAGTGGAGAATAGTGAATGAGAGCGTGAAATAGAAAAATGGGGGTTTTAGGAGGATGCAATTGAAAAGTATTGCAGCGCTAAAGGCCATGAATCACAGGGAGAGGAACAGGGTTATGGCTCTGAAACAGGCTCCACGCTGCTGTACAGTAATGGAAAACAGTAATCAAGCACCAAACAGCCCTGAGTAAAAAGACTGAAGAAAAATGTAATTGCAACGTTATTTAAGGATGGGTTCTTTTTGATTTATTGCCCAAGTGAGAAGGGCAAATTCAATATAAAAAAGTTATTGATTACCAAGGGGCAATGGGGAACGTATTAAAGGGGCCATATTACGCCATTTTGTGATCTATGTTATACTGTTGTTTCTTCATCTCAAACAGACCTGGAGTTGTGTTTTGTTTCATTCTCACATGTTTAACACACAAACCCTGCAGATTTAGGCTGAGTTCTTCTCTCAAACTGAAAACACTCTGTTCCACCTCGTGATGTCACGTGGTAATACAGGAAGTGCTCCACTGTGTTTTTAAACTCCGCACAAGTGCTCCACTGTGTTTTTAAACTCCACACACCTTCACTAGAATCATTTGGATCATTTCAGTCCAGGAATTTCCAATCTCTACTGAACTAAAGGTAACAGGAGCTGTTCACTTGAAAACTGCCACTTCAATGACATCACAGGTGGAACAGAGCGTTTTAAGCTTTGGAGATGTAGACAGACTAATAATAAAGTGTTACTCAAACATGTGTGAATGAAACAAAACACAACTCCAGGTGTGTTTTTGAGGAGGAAACAGCTTTAGAACATGGATTAAAGCTACAAGAGTCAGTTTTGTTTATTGTAGGACCTTTAAACTTTGTAAAATCATAGGTTGAGTGCCCCCTTGAGGAACCATTTTTATTTAGTTGGGGTCACTGAGCAAATTTCATATTTACCCACTTCAGTGGCTGGTTGGGACTGGACAGACGTCTAGTATAAAAATCTGCCAAACTATCGCAAGACTGGTGTGCTGTGGTCACCCATGACAAGATGAGAAATAGAAACAGATTTTCATGGTTGGAGCCTTTTCTTTCTGGACAATTTGTTATCAT
>JACM01047572.1:0-32622 GCA_000787095.1 Periophthalmodon schlosseri
GTCGAACGTCTTCTCCAGATCCACAAAACACATTAGGACTGGTTGGGCCATGAACCCTCAAGGACCCGATGGAGAGTGTAGAGCTAGTCCAGTGTTCCACGACCGGGACGAAAACCACACTGCTCCTCCTGAATCCGAGGTTCGACTATCGGTTGGATTCTCCAGTACCCTGGAGTAGACCTTACTGGGAAAGTGAGGAGTGTGCTTCCCCTGTAATTGGAACACACCCTCCGATCCCCCTTCTTAAATGAAGAATGTTATTATCTGGATCAATTTCGTTGATGTTATTATGAACTTTGTAATCAATATAATCTAAGTGATTCACATTTAGTTTAAAATCATGAAAGTTTGTACTCAAATCTTCATCAGATGCATAATTCATGGTACAGGCTAATGCTAACAGGTACGTCACAAACAGGTACAGGCCAATGCTAACAAGTGCAGGTTAATGCTAACAGCTACTTCACAAATAGGTACAGGATAATACTAACAGGTACAGGATAATGCTAACAGGTACAGGATAATGCTAACAGGTGCAAGCTAATGATAACAGGTGCAAGCTAATGCTAACAGCTACATCATAAACAGGTACGGGCCATGTTATTGTAATGGAGCACATCACTGGCCTGAAAGCTAATGTTGCTCACAGTGTTGTTCTCATTTGCATTTGAGGCTTAAGTTCTCAGAAAGCTTCCCTTTTCACTTACCCCCTAACCCCGCCCTCACATCCCATGTGCTTAGTTGTGATTATTTAAAAAATGAAAAGCAACTAACCTTCCCGCCCACACTGCTGGTTTAGCAGGAAGCGGGTGCTTAGCATTGCTCTCAATCAAACGTGTTGTTAACGCTAGTGGGAGCGACCTCGGGGAAAGGAGGCACCTGATTTGTCTGTTATTAATGCTCATATCTTGCTTTACTGACATAATGGTGAAATGAAAACACCAGGATCATGTAGAGCAGGTTAATACTAACCAAAAAGACAAGCCTGACAACAGCAGTTACAGAGTGAGGGGTAACAGTTTTTCAGTACAAAGTGAATTGGAGCCAGACTCGATGAAGAGTTGATGAAGCTGGATGCTCACTTTCAATTTGGAACGAGGTGGCTAGCAGGTTAGCTATGTCGATTTATATATACAGTCTGAGTCATACACATAGGTGCAAGCCTGGGTGTGATTGACAGGTGGATTAGTCAATCAGGGGCATCCGTATCAAAACAAATAGGGCTGCTTACGAGGAAAAAAGAGAGGAAAAAATCACCAGGGACTAAAAAACATGGCAGATTTCTGCAGAATCAATGAGCAAAGCACTAAACTCATCTGTTCATCTGAGGGGAGAAAATGACAGCTGACCAATGAGCTCCTTTGCACATGCGTCACTGAGATAAATAAATCTGGTTGCTCTTGCGCAGTGGAGGGAGTGAGGGATCAAGCCATTTTAGATCGATGTTGTGCACAATGTGTGTAGAATGAACCAAATGTAAAATTATTTTTGTTGTTGTTCAATACTAATACTAGAATACTAACCCCCATAGAACGAGGGGTTATTTATGGGATTGTTAGATGGGGTCTTGTACATTTGGTATTGGCCTTCACATCAAAACTATGCAGTGTTGAATGCTCTAAACATAATTTCATTGTTTTCTATGACGATGACAGTAAAATTTGAATCTAGAAAAAAAACACATAATACGTCTTCCTTAACTGTATGTTTTTCCCTGTTCAGTATCGCGGGCAGCATGGCAGAGAGCTATGACACAGAGAGTGGCTTTGAAGACGCAGAGAGCTCAGACGTTGCCAACTCTGTGGTGAGATTCATAAACCGATTTGTGGACAAAGTCTGTAACGAGAGTGGAGTCACCAACGAGCACCTCAAGGCCCTTCACACCATGATCCCAGGTACCAAGGGGCTATACTTAGATTATTATTATTTATATTTTCGGTTTACAATCTTAACATATGCCTGTGTCTCTCCTCAGACATTGTTCAGATGCACATAGAGACACTGGATGCGGTGCACAGAGAGAGTAAGCGCCTACCCCCGATCCAAAAGGTAAACAAGTCAGTCTTCTACCTCCCCCTGGACCCAAGCCCCCAGCGCCACACCCCGACAGCTGCTGCCCCTGGGTCTATCCCCCGATCCACCCCCCGATCTACCCCCCGATTGGCCCCTGGTTCTATGCCCCGTTTGGCCCATGGGTCTGCCCCCCGATAGGCAGTTTGGGCTCAGCCTCTCAGGGCCCCTGGAGGTACGTGGGGCCACAGCTCCAGTGCACGCTGCAGTTTGAGGTGGAGACTGTGGTGCCTTCTGACTAAAGGGTGCAGTGAACATCACAGGGCTGTGTGATGGGCTCAGTCAATATAATTGTTTTGATTTTTTTAAATGAAAGGAGAATTGCAGATGGCCTTTTATCTTGAGGTTAGTGAGGTTAGCGAGTCTTGGTTTGGTCTAATTGGTTGAGAGATTAGAGAAACAGTAGGGGGCGCAATAATTTGATCTCCCTCTTCACTGTGGAGTGAAGCAGTTTTGGCTAAAGCAAAATACAACATTAAAGCCACAATATGTAACTTTTTAGCCAAAGCCTAGACTAAAATAAAACCATGTTGTTTTTTATCTTGGTTGTTATACTGAAAATCTTTGGTGAAGGTACTGTTGAAATCAGAAGTTTACGTACACTATATAAAAAGACACTCACTGGCTGACATGAAATCAGACTAAACTTTTCCTGTTTTAGGTCAGTTAGGATTAATACAATTATTTCTATTTGCTAAATCCCAGAATAATGAGAGAAGGATTTTTTAAAGACAATTTTTCATTACTTTCTTCAAAGTCAGATGTTTACATACATTTAATTAGTATTTGTTACCATTTTCTTTAAACTGTGTGACTTGGGTCAAACATTTTGGATATCCTTCCACAAGCTTCTGACAATAGTTGGCAGGAATTTTGGCCCATTCTTCCTGACAGAACTGGTGTAACTGAGCCAAGTTTGTAGGCCACCTTGCTCGCACATGCCTTTTCAGATCTGTCCATACATTTTCAATAGGGCTTTGTGATGGCCACTCCAAAACATTGACTTTGTTATGACTTGACTTAAGCCACTTTGTAACCAGTTTGGCAGTATGCTTCGGGTCATTCTCCATTTGGAAGACCCATTTGTGCCCAAGCTTTAACTTCCTGGCTGATGTCTTGAGATATTGCTTCAGTATTTCCACATAATGTTCTTTCCTCATGATGCCATCTATTTTGTGAAGTGCACCAGTCCCTCCTGCAGCAAAACAACCCCACAACATGATGCTGCCACCCCCGTATTTTACAGTTGGGATGGTGCTGTCAGGTTTGCAAGCTTCCCCCTTTTTCCTCCAAACATAACGATGCTCCTTATGGCCAAACAGTTCAATTTTAGTTTCGTCAGACCACAGGACATGTCTCCAAAAATTAAGGTCTTTGTCCCCGTGTGCATTTGCAAACTGTAATCTGTCTTTTTTATGTTTCTTTTGGAGTAATGGCTTCTTCTTGGCAGAGTGGCCTTTCAGCACATGTCAGTACAGTACTTGTTTCACTGTGGATAATGATACACTCTTACCAGCTTCAGCCAGCGTCTTCACAAGGTCTTTTGCTTTTGTTCTTGGGTTGAGATGCACTTTTCGGACCAAAGCACATTCATCTGTGGGACACAGAACCTGTCTCCTTCCTGAACAGTATGATTGCTCGACATCAAATGCAGTGTTTGAACAGATGGCATCTTCAGGCATCTGGAAATTGCACCAAAGGATGGACCAGACTTGTGCAAGTCCACACTTCTCTTCCTGATATCTTGGCTGATATCTTGGCACAAAGGAGCAGTGTGTTTCAGGTGTGCCTTCAAATACATCCACAGGTGTCTCTCTAATCAACTCAAATGTTGTCAATCAGAAGCTTCCAAAGACATCACATCTCCGTTTTCCCAAATTGTTTAAATGCATAGTAATCTTTTATGTAAACTTCTGACTTTGAAGAAAGTAATGAAAAATTGTCTAAAAAATCCTTAGCATTATTCTGGAATTTAGGAAATAGAAATCATTTTGGTAATCCTAATTGACCTAAAACAGGAAAAATTTAGTCTGTCTTCATGTCAGACAGTGAGAAAAAAAAAGCACATGTGTCTTTTTATATAGTGTATGTAAACTTCATGGAGGATGAAGTGTAGCAGGACTGAACAAGAACAAAATAAGAAAGATGAAACTCATTAAACTCCTGTGGGACTCTGGAATCTTGTTTAGTTATTTTTGTCTCTGGATGTAGAGTCTTTTCTCACACAGCCCTGGTGACTCTGAGCTGAGCTTGACCTGTTCCTTGTTCAAAACACTTCCTCTCCACTTCCTGTTAGAGTCTACTTCCTTTTGGTCTACTTTCTGTCCTGGTGTCCTGTGTTTGAGTGTCGTGTGCAGATGTTGCAGTGGCTGCAGCTCATTTGTATTTATGGCTGTGGTGTTGCGTAATTTTCTGAACTCACAGGTAGTCATTTATTTTCTGTCAGGTGCTTATCCTACAGGAAGTCAAACGTTTCAGGAAAAAGCCAAAGGGTAAAAATGGAAGCCTAAAGAGAACTAATATTTCTGTCACTTGTTCCCTACTTACAGACTGTGTTCACAAGATGATGATGATAATAATAATAATAATAATAATAATAATAATTATCACTATTATTATTATAACAAAAACAACAATAGCAATTAAAGCCACACGTGGCAATAAAGGCCCTTGCAACCGCAGGGTACACGCCACTACAAAGATCCTGCCTCTCATCCCTACTTACATCGCCCCTCCCCCCAAAATCAGCATTTATATGTTACTATAAACATATGAGACATTTTCTGACATGCACGGTTGAAAATAGAGGCATGTCCTCTTTGGCTTTTTTGTTCAGTATGATGTGGGGAATATGTGTACCAAATTTCAGTGGTCTATGACAGGGGTCAACGTTTAACATCCAAAGAGCCATTTGGACCCGGTTTCCACGGGAAAAAAACAACACTGGGAGCCGCAAATACTTTTTGACATCTAAAAAGACAACACTGTATATATTGTTTGTTTTTTTTTTTTTACCATTACACTTTGTATAAACAACTATAATGTGTTGATTATGAAATCTGTGAAGTGCTACACAGACTTCTGCTCTGAACCTCTGCGCACAGCATCTGCAAAGCGCGGCTGTATGAAGTCACTTTCATCTTCATCTTCATCTTCGCAGGACTGTAAGCTGTCGTCTGTGAGGTGTGAGCGGTGTTTGTTTTTAACATAGTTCATGGTGTAGAATAGCTGCTCACATACGTATGTGGATCTGAAGATCGACTCCAAATGCATATTTCTTGATAAATCCGCAGATTTTTGGCGGCATTTTGGCGGGCTTCCGCGAGTGTGGCGCTTATTTTGAGCGAAGAAAAATAATAAAATATAATTTTATTTTAATATTTCAAGATCACAATAATCTTCCAAATTAAACAATTTAAAACAAAGAACTAACACAAATAAAATACACTTCAATGAAATATTTTCCCAAGCCACGCGGAGCCGCAGTATAAGGATGAAAGAGCTGCATGCGGCTCCGGAGTCGCAGGTTGCTGACCCCTAGTCTATGACAAACAAATTTTATTTCATCCCAGTTAACCAAAACATTTCTATGAGAAATGTTGGACATTGCCATGGCAACGCAATTGAAAATAGAGATCCTCATTTGTTTTTTGTTCAGTAGGGCAGGACGGATGTCCATGCCAAATTTCAAATGTCCTTTACAAACTAAATTTTGTGGCCCCATTTAAATTTTCAAGAGGGCACTGTAGAGCAGTTTTATGTCATAGCTATACATCTTGTACACTGTGCACAAATGTTTCATTGGGTCCGACTCAATTGGACATCACCTGTGAGAAATATGCATGTTTTGATGCTTTTCAAAATTACCACTAATTTGCGGATTAACCACACCCATATTTTAGAATGCATCAAAAATCTAAACAATAGTATTTAGCACATGGATCTAAATTATTTTGACAAATTTTCAAGCCTTTTGAAAAAAAGATTCCAAAGTGGAAATATGAAAAGTAAGAAAAGTAACATTTAGCAAAAGTGGGGTCCGGCCCAATATGGTCAACTTCTTGTTGGGTTTAGGATTGGGTCATAATATAGTTATGACAGCCCATGACATGGGGTATTTTCATGCCAGGTTTTATCTTTCTATGTTTAAAAAGGTTTGGACTCATCTTCCATTGGCATAATGTAGCTTGACTTTTCAAGGGGCACCACGGAGACATTTTTCATCTTTTTTAATTGTGCTTTTGGATTACTCCATTTGGGAAACTTGAATTTTCGGCCATAGTTGGATTAGTGTAGAGCACCTATTTAGTCTACAACAAAGTCCAGTAGTCTGAACCCCATGCATTTCAATGACACATTTCGTAACACAGTTGCAGATAGAGGTAGATATTGGCTTTTTTGATCAGTATGTGAAGGAGGATGTATGTGCCAAATTTCAACTGTTTATGAGAAACTTTGCAAAAAATTTAATTGGAGTTGTTAGGGGGCGCTACCAAGTCATTTTTCAATATTTTTACGAATAAATTTCAAAAAACGAAATTTTTCGCCAATCTTGAATTTTAGGTCCAATAAAATTGAGTTTTCGTTAACGTTCAGGGGGTGAAAAATGGCCTCAATCTGGCAATAATATATATATTTTTTCCCACCCATTACTTTTCTCCTAAACCATAAAAGCTAGAGTCATGTGACTTTCTCACATTGTGCTCCATCACAAATAAGGCCCCTGTGAATTTTTTCACAACTCCATGACAAATAGATTGTCTTATACAAATTTTTGAAAATGAAATTTGAAGAGGGCTTTAGAGAGCCATTTTTTTAGATAGCGCCTTGATTTGCATTTTATTGCGTTTAGCTTGCAAATCTGCGTGAACACTGTATTGGCTTTTTCCAAACAAAAAATGTGTGAAAGGGACAGATTTTTGTGAAATTTTACAAAAATTGCAATTTTGTTAAAAATTCACCATGACCACACCCAAAGTCATATTCAAAATGTAATTGAAATTTAAAGTGTTTGCGATGAAAAGTGTGCGAGGAGATGTCCTAAATGTGAGGGTTTTGTCATTCCCGGGTTTGATTCAATATGGCCAACTTCCTGTCCATTTTAGGACGGGGCCATAATATCATTTTTGTCACGACATGTTCTATTTTTTTATCCGAGTTTCTGATTTTTACATTGATTTTTTTTTTTTTTTTTTTTTGGGGTCGCCCATTTTTCAATACCAGTCACAGGCCTCGTTCCTGTTTATTACTTGATTTCTTGCTATTCTAATCCATTCAGATATTGTAAATATGGTCGAGCTCCCATGAAAATCAAAGTTTGAGGTGGCACTACCGAGTTTTTTTCTCGGGGTCTTCAGTCACAATTAGAGCTCATCGAGTTCTAATTTTTAATAACGATCACTGGCATGTTGGGTCATGTTTACTACTTGATTTTGCCATTTTCCGGGCTCTGGACTTGTTTTTAATTAGTCCCTCGCCGGGATGTCCAAGGCTCGGGCCTAACAATAACAATAATAAGAATAATTTTAATAATTATTAATAATAATAATAATCGCTTTTTCACATTTGTGGATCATAAGATTGAAGATTTCTTTAAAACCGGTGAATCTCGCATAGATTATACAGACCCAGCCCTCCATCTGAGATTATGACATCAAATTCTAGAACATGAACGCACCTTATGTATCAGATTTATGTTCAGATATCGGCATCTGAAAAATCTCTAACACCCGGTTAATGTTTTGTTAAGGTTTGTCTTTTTGAACAGGCTATTATACTAAATAAATACATACAAAACACATTAGATTTCATTTAGTTAATTTAAAACTGCATTACTCAGTTCAGGTTTCCCTCCATAAAGTGTATTGTGAAAGCAGCAACTTGACAAAAATCAGGCTGATACACGCTGTCTGCATTTAATTAGAAAACATTTTATCTAGTGCAAACTTATAAGAGGTGATGATGCTTTGGGATCGCTGATTGGCTGTACACCTGCTTCACTTCTCCATGTGGAAAAGCTGCTTTAAAGCTGTACTAGTGGGCCAAAACAGCTCATGCATTTACCAACTATGGGTTTGTGAGAGCTAGGAACGAGTGAATTTAAAGGTCCTATATTACACAAAAACATACCTGGAGTTGTGTTTCGTTTCATTTACACATGTTTGAGTAAACCTGGTTTATTAGTCTGTATATATATCCAAAGCTCAAAATGCTCTGTTCCACCTTGTGATGTCATGTAGTGGTATTTTTTTTCAAGTTAACAGCTACCCTTTACCTTTTAGTTCAGTAGAGATTGCCAATTCCAGGGCTGAAATCATCCAATTGATTCTAGTGAAGAAAACGCAGTGTAGCACTTCCTGTATTACCACATGACATCACAAGTGTTTTCTGCTTGAGAGAAGAACTCATCCTAAATATGCAGAGTTTGTGTTAAACATGTGCGAATGAAACAAAACACAACTCCAGGTATGTTTGTGATGAAAATGCAAGGTTTGTGTTAAACATGTGCGAATGAAACAAAACACAACTCCAGGTATGTTTGTGATGAGGAAATAATTATATTACAGACTTTAACTGGAGCTTGGTTTTAACACAGTCTGACCATAAAGAATTGACTTGGCTGGAATTACAACAGGTCAACTGATTTGTGCTGTTAAATAAGTCACTTTCAAATAATATTATAGTCACAAGCTAGCTAGCATTAGCCAACAGTTTTTCAGTTAGTCACTCTCACCTTTTTGTTGAAAATCTAACTCCTAAACAGGACCATGAACACTCGTATTGATCACAGGCTCCTGAAAATGTGCTGTTTAAATCCATTTTTTAAACAGCACATTTTTTTGTTTTCAGACAGTCTTAAAACTTAGCAGGCTGCATTTGCTAATGTGTGCATTGTGTCATCATGGTAACTGCTGAACATTCATCCATAAAAATATATGAACCCCCCACCCCATAGTAGTGATAATAATAATATACAGTAAGTAAGTAAGTAATATTAAGTTAAAAAGGGAAAGTGTAGCTATGGTCTGGTGCTGTGGTGGAGTGAGTGATATTGATGATTTATTTAAGAAATTTATTCAACAGTAGTTCACAATCATTTGGGTATTTCATAGTTTTTGTTTCCTGTTTTTAGCCGAAGTTGCTGCGCCCAACCCTGCTGCCCGGAGAGGAGCTGGTCATGGAGGGGATGAGGGTGCATTTGGTGCCCGATGGTCGAGAGGAGGTGACGGGGCTGATGGGAGGACCGCCCTTGCTGCTAGCGGAGGGAGCTATCTTCCTCACCACATACAGGCTCATCTTTAGAGGAACGCCCACTGATCCACTGGGTAAGTAACTGACCCAGGGCTGGGCCAGGGTTGAGCCAGGGAGATGGTGACGTGCTTTAGGGCTGCTTTAGACCTGCTTTAGCTCTTGTGTTGTGTCTCATACTCTTTTGTCTGTCATATACAGTGGGTGGTGATTTTGTTCAATTCTGGTTTAGTCCTGCTTTAGCTCTTGTGTTGTGTCAAATTCTCTGTGTTCTTGAATACAGTGGGTGAGCAAGTGGTGACTCGGTCCTTCCCCATCGCGTCTCTCACTAAAGAGAAGAGGATCTCTGTGTCTCTGCCCACAGACCAGTTTGTACAGGAGGGACTGCAGCTGCGCTCATGCACGTTTCAGGTATACATTTATATCTCTATATATTTATTGGATTATCCCGATATTATGGCAAGCAATGTGTATTAAAATGGTTACTGCCTTCACCATGCCAACATTATGCCATATACCATTTCTGATGGGTCCGCTACCTGCCTGTCTCCATGGAGATGTTATTTCTTTGCCTATAATATTACACAGTATGGCATGATATTTGTCTATTTCTGTGGAGTCAAGGAAGTGACACCAACAGGCCAAGTTACAGGTCTGATCTTCGGAGAGGCGAGCTCAGTCACAGTACAAATACATGTTTTTCAAGGTATGTTTGTATGTGTACTTGAATAAATGCAAACCCGATTTAGGTTTAATGCCATATTGTAAAACATTCCAGACAAAGCATCTCCATGGAGACAAGCAGGTAGCAGACCTCCCACCAAAAGTTACACAGTCCATCTTTAAATATGCACATATTAAAAATATCAAAGATATCCCTTTGAAGTCTCCCTCTGTTCACCTCTCTCCTCTTTCCTCTTCCTCTCTTTTAGCTGATGAAGATTGCATTTGATGAGGAGGTGGCCTCAGACTTGGCTGAAGTCTTCAGGAAACACATGCACAAGCTGCGCTACCCTCCTCATGTCCAGGGCACCTTCGCCTTCACCGTCGGGCAGAGCAGCAAACTGGTGGTGGAGCACAAAGCCAAGGACAAGAATCAGTCCCTCAAGTAAGAACCATGAAAAGAAGTGAAAAGACTATGAGCTCTGATTCACCTAAATATTGTGATACTGGGGCCTGTCACGATAACTAGGGATGCACCGATACAATACTGGTATCTTATATCGCTGTTGATATTGACAGTTTAGATGGATCAGATATCGGTCCCAAGATATCGGATCAGTCAATATCCCATTTTAGTCTATAAAATGGTGTTCTATTTATTTAAAAGACAACATGATTCCATTATTCCTCACTTAACTTATGCATTCAGAGCATCCGAATTATTCACTGTGATGAGTTTATAAGGGCTGTTTGCTACTTTAAGAGACCAGAGCGGAGTTTTGCCATTATGGTAAAGCTCACAACAACTAGCATGCTAACGCATACTTCCTGATTATTCAACAATAGAACACTTTTTTTTTATCAGATGCAGATGGCACACAGCAGACATCTCAAGAGCTGCTTATACAATATATCTGTACTGGGCCAAATAGATGGGGAAAAAATTGGGTATAGACCCTTTAAAAGTGTGCTATTTTGAGCTCCACAGCCTCTCACACAATGGAGGAATGTGGTTTTGCATTATTCATCAGGGGAAACGGTGACTAGGCTTCTGTTCTGTGTTAATCTGTCGCTCACGGCAACAGAAAACATGAGTCCATTACTCTCTGCAGCAGTCACTCACAAGCACTGACCCGGGCCCTAGTCAAATGTATTTTAATTGCAGTGTTTTGTGAAATGTTTCACGGTCTTACAAATGTCAAGAATGATCAGTTAATAGATAATCATGAATGAATAAGTCACAACATAATACAAACCTAAAAATAATAATTGTAAGAATATTATAAGCAAAAATTCATCATTTAAACTCCAAAACTCCAAAAAGTAAACCTATTCAGTAATGATTCAGTGCAGTCAGAATGTGGAGGGGCATTTTTCAAATACAATGATGTCACTGCATAACCTCTATAACTCTGGACCACCGCGAACCCTTTAAAATGTTCATTTTTTTACGTTTTGAGATGGTAAAAATCAGGTACAGCACTTATAAGGATTTCACTTTTTGATTATTGTGTAACTAATTATGAATAATTGTGAAATTATAATTTTTCTTCTTCAATAATCTAAAATTTGAGACTGGCACTTTCCTAGGGTTGTAAAACGTCTAATAAGTCAACGTAATACTAAATATGCAAAGAATATATAAAGAAGTGGACTAAATGAGTGTGACGTCACCCACAGCGTTCAGCTCCAATCAAATGAAGCTCATCGAGGCTAGAGCAGTTATAGAGGCCAATTTGGAGCCAAGTTCCATATATGGAATTCTGACCATGAGTATTATAGCAACCAAAGAACAAATCCGGAGTGAGGCTGTTGAAGGTAACGCCCCTTCCCGCCCACACCACTGGTTTAGCAAGGAGTGGGCACTTAACTACAGGTTTGACTGACAGCGTTGCCAACACTAGCAGAACCAACCGGGGAAAGAAGGCACCTGATTTGTCTGTTATTAATGTTTATATCTTGATTTAGGGACACAATAGCCAAATAAAAACACCAGGATCATGTAGAGCGGGTTAATACAAATATTTTAAGACCAAAATGACGAGTCTGACAGCAGCAGTTACAGTTTTTCAATGTAAAGTGAATTGGAACCAGAGTCGATGGAGCCGAAAGTGCAGCCATGATCACTTCCTATTTGGAACTCAGCGGCTAGCATTTATATATACAGTCTATGATTGTCACTAATGACAAAGTGCGAAGACTGCAGTTATTTAGGCAAGAAATTGTCCTCTGCAGATTATTAATTCTTGGATTAGTTTAACAGATTTCAATCTTTGAAATCTTCAAATGATTGTTCCTCAGCCAAAGCATGACTATGCAAGGTGCTATTTTTTCAATTATACATTTTTTAATGCCATAATTTAAGTTGCCGTGGGTGCCGCTATTGCCATTCGGGTTGTATTATTCTGAATGGCTGATTTTGACAGTGAATAAGTTCTTTAATGGACTACAGAGCCATTTTAAAGCCTCCAGAGAATTGGTGCAGTGTTGACTTGTTGGTCACATGAACATTGAACGTTTTACACAAATCAAACTACTTTATATCAGATTTTAGCGGCAAAACTTTTCCCAAATTCTCCATTGAAA
This sequence comes from Periophthalmodon schlosseri, assembly GCA_000787095.1. Lineage (NCBI taxonomy): Eukaryota > Metazoa > Chordata > Actinopteri > Gobiiformes > Gobiidae > Periophthalmodon > Periophthalmodon schlosseri. Next base: position 12,568 of record JACM01047572.1, read on the forward strand.
TGAATGGAATTCCCGCTTAAGCAGAAGTGTTGCCACAAAGAAAGTGCAGTTTAGTCACATTTATGGCGAAAGTGGGCAGGGTGGAATGAGGCCAATAAAATAAATGGACAACCATGTGCTGTAATATTTTTGATCCTTGTGTTTTTGTAGAACATTGTCCAAAAACCTGGTGAAAAGTGCCAAGCGGACGATCGGGCGGCAGTACGTGACGAAGAAGAAGTACACTGCTCCAACCTGGGAAAACCGCGGCAGCTTTCAGTCCGAGTTCGATGAGGATGAGATCTCAGGTAACAGAGGAGCTGTGGGCGTGGTAACTGTAGAAGAAGATTGTGTAGCAACAAATTATGTCATCAAATAGTTGCAATACGTTTTTCCCAATATTACAAGGTATAGTGCGGGAAAATACAATTACTTTGGAAAGAGTAAGCAACAGTAGTGTTACTTGATCAGATGACATCACAACAATCTATAGGCTAATCATATTTAATACAGATGGGGGCAGCTAAAATGAATATTGTTACAATGCAGATTTTGGTTGTAATACAGTAAGTTGTTGGGTCTAGTCACTAATAGAAATGATCAGATTCAACATTTGTGCATTTACCTTTTTGTATATTTTATTAAGTACAGTGTAATCAATATGGAAATCTGAGAGTATGACATCCATCAATTCTAGAATTTTCTGTTTCTTTTAGGCTCAACTTGTGATAATAAAATAATAAAAAATCTATACAACAAACAAAATCCAAAGTCTTCTAAAATGTCCAGATTCTAACCTGTCTCTCTCTCTTTAGTGTCTGAGGAGGTGGAGCCGGCTTCCCTGACGCTCTCGTCGACCATCCGCTCCTCGGACAGACAGACCATGAGTAATGCGATGGAGCGAGCGTGCTGCAGAGACTACCAGAGGCTCGGACTGGGCACACTCAGTAACAGCCTCACCCGCTCCAAAAACGAACCCTTTAGGATCTCTACGGTCAACCGCATGTACACCGTCTGCAGGAGGTGAGGGGCTACAAGATCACTGTTATCAGTGATATCACTATTAGTCCGATATTGAAAATTTAGACGGTATTTGGCACTGATATTTTTCCTGCACTGCCCCAGTGTGTGCTCATGGGTCTTTTTGAACAGACTAATGAAAGACAAATGGAAAACAAAGAGCAAAAATATGACTGTACCAACCCTATATTACTTCTATAATAGCATTGTTTGTGTCCCCAGTTACCCTGGGCTGCTGATTGTTCCACAGACCATCCTAGATGGTACTCTCCAGAGGATCTCCAGAGGTTACAGACAGAACCGCTTCCCTGTGGTTTGTTGGAGGAACACACGCACTAAGGCCGTGTTACTGCGCTCTGCTGGGCTCCACGCCAAGGGAGTCGTAGGGTTTTTTAAGTCTCCCAACGCTCCAGCCGCAGGTAACAGCAGCTAAGGGTGTCAAAGGCACCGAAAATCAGATACTAATCGATAATAAAACTAGTATCGAAAGTAGTATCGATGAATATGCAAAATAAAAATCAATAAAAAACATAGCAAATCTTGCACTTTGGCAAAATATATTTTAACTAAACAGAGAAATGTCAACTCGGCCCACGATACCAGAGGTCAATATCAGGTTAACGACTTAGGACCAAAAGGTCATATTTTTTTTTATTTGATAAAAATTAACTAGGGGATGAGTGAAGACACGATAGCCTGGGACCGTATCTCCTCTTCCTAAGCAATGATAGCCATGACTGGCTTGCGGATTAACCAGTCAGAGAAATGCTTGGTTTGTTTGTGTCAAAATAAACATGGCATCTTACAAGTAAATTTGAAAGAAGCCTTTCACATCTGATGCAAGTTACAAATAAACAGTTGATTGGATCTGCAGAAATTAGCAGTAAAAATGTTTTGACTCAAGTGTGGTCTCAGAGAGAAAGTGTGGCTTGCCAGGCTAGATTCCAAGCTCCCATTGAAAATCCATCCATCCATCATAGATACCAAAACATGTATAGTTACAAACTCAACATTCTAGAAGCATGTCTTGCCAGTAAAATTGATACCTTGCAGCTGATGTCATCAACATTCTCTGGAGGTGTGATGCTAACTAGAGGCACTGCTCTATCTGAAGCTCTGTTACTCAAGTTAAACTTTAATCTGAGCTTTGTTTTAACACAATCTGACCAGATAGAACTGACTTAGCTGAGCTACAACAGGTGAGCCGATTTGTGCTGTTAAACAAGTCCCTCTCAAATAACATTACAGTCACAAGCAAGCTAGCATTAGCCAACAGTTTTTCAGTTAGTCACTCTCACCTTTTTGTTGAAAATCAAACTCCTAAACAGGACCATCAACACTCGTATTGATCACAGGCTCCTGAAAATGTGCTGTTTAAATCCATTTTTCTTTTTTTTCAAGAGTTCTCAGACCATCTAAAAACTGTGCTTGCCAATATGTGCATTGTTTCACCATGGTAACATGGTACATTCCACCATAGACAGACATGTAGAACCTGCCCAGTGTGATGTCACTGCAAAGTATTAATAGGATTTATATGATTTGAATTTTAGATTAATGGAGTGCTCATTAAATGCACTCCATTGACTTGTTGGTTTACATCCTCCCCGTCTCCTTAGTAAATGTGAAAATTCCACCCTCTCACATGTTGCTGTCTCTGTGTCTGCAGTCCCCTCTCAGGCCGACTCCATCAGTCTGGAGCAGGAGAAGTACCTCCAGGCTATTATCAGCTCTATGCCCTCATACAGCGAGAACAGTGGGAGGAATACACTCAGCGGATTCACCTCTGCACATATGAACAGCTCTGGTACAAGAAACCACCTGACCCTCTCCTCTGCATCCTCTGACCCTCTCCTCTGTATACTCTGACCCTCTCCTCTGCATACTCTGACCCTCTCCTCTACATACTGACCGGCTGTCAGTTCACACAATAGTGGCTGTTCAGTACTTCACTTGTTCACTTGCATGATAACGGAATGACAATAAAATGTATTACTCTAAACCAATGTTTTTTCATGCATCAACACTCCGACCCTCTCCTCTGCATCCTCTGACCCTCTCCTCTGCATCCTCTCGCCCTCTCCTCTGCATCCTCTGTTCCATTCTCTGTTCCATCTGATCCTCTCCTCTGTATCCTCTGACCCTCTCCTCTGCATCCTCTTCCTCTCCTCTGCATCCTCTGCTCCATCTGATCCTCTCCCCTGCTCCTCTGACCCTCTCCACTGCATCCTCTGCTCCATCTGACCCTTTCAGCTCAGATCTCCATATAAACTCATATTTTTGTTGCAGATTTGTCAGACAGACTACGACCTGCGAAGCTTGGAGCGTTGTTCAAACAGGTGGCGGCAGGTAAAGAGGATGTCCCTGGAACGTTCAGCCGAGGAGGTGAGGGTTTATTTGGTCATTTGTGGTTGTATTATTATGGTCATGTGACATAGCATGAGTGACCAGAGCATTGTCAAGTCCCAGTGTTGCCCAACCAGGGGTACGCGAGCAATTGGAATGATTTGATCTCATATTGAAACGACTTTTGTTCATTTATTTTCATTTGTAGTTTTTATACTTTTAACTGAAATATATTTGTTGTAGTTTGCGTGGGAGATAAGACAATAAAAACATTTACACGGTTAAAGATGCACTATGTAACTTTTCTGGTGTCTCTATCCACCATCTGTTTGTCTCCGTAGAGATGTTATTGCTTTGCCTGTAATGTTTCACATTTATTTAATTGCAAGTGTTTTTAATGCTAAGAAAAATACCTTGAAAAACCTGGAGTGGGCTGGCCTCTCCACAGATCTGACCTGACCTCCTTGTCTCCATGAAAATAAAGAGTTTAATACAATACTCTGGAACTGTGAGACTTTCCTGGTAAAGAATTGGAGCCCAGCAGTCCCACCTGCTTCTAAGTCTGCTCTGATTCCAGAAGTAAATTTTCCATTCATTTTTCACATAGACTTTTCAAAAAATACAAATATTAAGAGTTTAAAGACATCGCGGAGGCTAACCAGATACATTCTAACTAATATCCATAACACGGTTGTTTTAAGTCCAAAAAGCAAATTTAAAATACAAGATTCTGCAAAATGGTTTAATAATTTTGGCGTTTATAAAGTTTCAGGAACAGATTTTAATTAGTTCCCACGTAGCTGATCTGCTCTGCACTTTGAAACTTTTAATATATTTTCTCTGAAAGTCTAGGGGAAAAATGAATGTGAAATTGACTTTTGGAACCACAGGTGGTCGCTTACCATGGCGCTCCATAGCATCTTCATGGAGAAAAGCAGGGGACAGATCCGCCACTAGAAAAGTTACACAGTGCATCTTTACCTAAATACATACTTGGACGTAGACAAAAAGTATGTCGTAAATCACTGGTTTATTTGCTGTTGCATAGGGCTGGGTTATTTAACAAACCAACTTCTATAGCTTCATCTGTCATTGGCTATATTCATATTTTCATTAAGGATGCACCAATCCAGCTTTTTCAGTTCTGATACCACTTCCGATACTATGGTTTTAAGTATCTGTCAATACTTTTTGTAAATCAGGGACTGCAGATGGAATTTAGATCTAATTTGGTGCAGGACATCTCTGTTTTTATGAGCTTAATGTCTCTGTACATTGTCCCTTCAAATAAAGACTATCCAATCCAGTAAATTTTCCAGGATTGGTGCGGATATCCAATACCAGTATCAGATCGGTGCATCCCTAATTTTTATACTTATAATTATGGTTAGTCTTGATGATCTCAAATATTGTACCTAAAATATGACCCAGCCCTATTGATGTACCTGTATCCCTCCTTCATCTCGTGCTGTGGTTAATGCCCTCTCTATATGACCTCAGCTCTGGGTCAAAGGGCGAAGGTCATCTCTCTGTCTCAGCCCAAAGTCTCGACAAAAGGCAAGAGCAGTCCGCGAGGTACAGTCTGACCCGCCCTCCTCCTGTCTTTAACTAATCAGACATCTCTCTCCACAGTCAGCCCCGCCCCTTTCTTGTTTCTAACCAATCAGGCGGCGCTCTACAGCGGTGTGCGGACTAATGGCCTGTTCCTGCTTCCTGCATGGACTGTCCGCTCTGTTTTTGTCCGTGGTTGATTCTTGTCTGTTGTAGTGATAGCTGTTGTGATGTTAATGTTAAAGAGGGGGTATTATGCAAAATCAACTTTTAGAAGCTTTCTACCATGTTACAACGTTGTTTCTTCATCAAAAACATGCGAGAATTGAGATGTCATCCAGGCATGTTTGAATAGTCTAGCAATTTCTCCCATGCCCTATTCAAACCTGATGCAATGTGCAGTAGTTTCATTAATGGGATGCACGCTGATTGTGTTGTGATGGCGCACTGAAGGGGGAGTGACTTAGCATGGGGAGCTAAGGGAAGAGTGACTTATAAAACATGTTAATATGTTGTTTTGGGCAAATATAGCATCTTCAAAACAAAAGGTAACACAGTGATCTAAATATGTTGTGTTACCAGTTAATACCTCCTCTTTAATGTTGTTGCCATAGCCTGTGTCTAGTGCATGGCTTTAGGTTTTAAATGTTGGTGATGTTTTCAAAATGGCCGCTTCTTCTACAGTGCTTCTGCTCTGTTACAACTGGAGTTTGTAACACAACAACAACTTGTCTGTACCGTAAATGACATGATAGGACAATTAAGGCAGTTCTGTAAAATTATTGTTTACCATAGAACTAGATGAGGACTAGACCAGAACTAAAGCAGGACTAATACAGGACCAAACCAAATCCACATCAGAGCTAAACTGGGATTAAACCAAAGTTGTCTTTAATGTGCAAATTCAGAAATTCACTTGAACATTGATTGAACACTGATAGAATTATTAGCAGATCTGAGCCGACTAGTTAAAGTGCATATGACAGGTTGTCATGTTTTTCATATTCTGACTGGTGGATAGTACCGGTAGCTTTGCTAAATAGTTATCATAATTTTACATCACTTCAGTGGCAGTTTGTAGAAGAAAGTTGAAAAGAAAAGCACAAAAATACAGGAAGCAGCGCTGAGTTGTAAAACAGAATCCCTCTGCCTATGTCATCAACACAAACAACTCCATCCAAAATACAGAGATAATTTAGGCACAAGGAACAGTGACACTTTAAACCAAATAAAGGTGTTCTCATTTGTCTAATCAGAACCATTGTGTAATTTAGTCACGTTTTGGCCCTTGTTTACATGGTTGCAAGGTAACAGTTACGGAATTACCTCTACACATCAGCTGCCCATGTCCAACCAGGAAGTAAAATTATAAACCTTACCAAAAAAATAAAACTTGGCAATTTTTTAAGTAAAATCCAGACTGTATAAAGAAGTGGACTAAGGGAGTGTGGCATCACCCATAGCGCTCAGCTCCAGCCAAATGAAACTCATTGAGGCTAGCAGCTATAGGGGCGAATTTGGAGCAGAGTTCCATATTTGGCTCTTTGGTTTGCTATGATCTGGCAGTCGGAGTTCCAATCAGGAGCGAGGCTGTTGAGGGTAATGCCCCTTCCTGCCCATACCGCAGGGAGCGGGCGCTTGGCAATTCTGTCAATCAAACCTGTTGCTAACGCTAGTAGGAGCAACTTTGGAGAAAGAAGGCACCTGATTTCTCTGTTATTTATGTTCATATCTTAATTTATGGACAAAATAGTGAAAAAAAAAAACAGGATCATGTACAGCAGGTTAATACGAACATTTCAAGGCTAAAATGACGAGTCTAACAGCAGCAGTTACAGAGAGAGGACACTTTTTTTTCAGTAGAAAGTGAATTGCAACCAGAGCTCGAAGGAACCACTTAGTCCCCATGCTCACTTCCTATTTGGAACGTGGTGGCTATGTCCATTTATATATACAGTCTATGGTAAAATTGTATTATTTTATTAGTTAAATATAATGTTAACTATGTTTTAGTGGAATTAGTAGTCTAACCTGTCATATGAACTTTAAACTGTTGGTGCAGCCTAGTCCTATCTCTCGGCTCCTCACACCTCTCTCTCAGTAGTAGTAGCTTTAACCCTCCTTTCTGTGTGTTGCAGGTAAATGGGGCAGTATTCGGGGCAGTGGGCGACTCAGTGCGTATAACCCGGATGTGGGCACTCGTTTGGCTGGTAAAGAGTCTCCACAGCCCAACGGAGCTCTGACCGAAGCTCTGTTCCTCCGCCAGCAGAGGGCGTTCCTCTACATCATCGGAGACAAGGCACAGCTCAAGGTGTCTGTGTAGTGTGTAATAATAATAATGATGGTGATACCAGACAAAGATAAGATAGAAGATCAAAATTAAATGATTCAATACCACAAATATACCCTTTTTAACCAATTTAACACTGTTCAATGAAAGTCCAGCTTTGTCCCATCCCACTCCTCCTATTAAGAGACCAATACTCTTTTTAAAGGCGATATTAAGCATAAGAATTGTAAACTTGGATGTATAAAAATTGTGATGTCAGATTACTTGGCCTAATAAAACAGCAGCTTTTTTGGTTTCAGTAGTAATATTTGCTAATCATCAATACTCATTATCATCAATACTTTATTGCAGACTCCTAGTCCAGAGTTAAAAGGCACACAACAATTAAAAAAAACAAACAAAAAATTAAGAAAACACACCACTCCTCCAACACAATATTCACAGCAAACAGCTGTACAGTGTCTGTGTGGCTGTGTCTCCACAGATCAGACTGGTACCGCATGGCACTGAGTTTAACATTAGTCAGGCTCATGATAATACTTATCTCACAGTCATTAAGGCGACAAATGAATCTGTGCATTATACAGCACATGTTCACCTCAAAAGTTCTGATCTCTGCTGACACAAACAGATGATGTGCACTTTCCCATCTCTGCCTTTTCAATAGAATCCTGAAGCAGTCATTATCTGCCACATTGAGTTTGGCGTATGCTCGCTCTATTGTAGTTTGACCACAGGTGTGCTGTGTACAATGCAGTACAGTACTCTTTAAAAAAGTGTCTTCACTTCAACTGTACTGTTCAACTGTTAGCATATTAGCCCTAGCATCATGTGACATTTTCTGTAGATGTCCTCATCGTCTGACAGATCGTCCATAATAAAATGTCCCAAATATTTGTATTTGTTACATACACTCTGAGGAAACTTCACACATTTGTCAGCTTTAGTTCTACAGACCATAATTACACTTTTACTAATGTTCACCTTGCATCTCCGGTGTCCTCAGGGGGGTAAGCAGGACTCATTCCAGCAGTGGGAGGTGGTGCCGATCGAGGTGTGTGACGTTCGACAGGTGAAGAACAGTTTTAAGAAGCTGATGAAAGCCTGTGTGCCTAGCTCCGCCTCCTCAGACCCAAATATGAGCTTCATGCGCTGCCTGGAGGACTCCGAGTGGATGAGCCTGGTACTACACTCATACTTATACACTATTATTTAGTTAGCATTTTCAGTGCTAGCACTCATTAGGTGAGGCTTAAACTACATCCTTGTGTCTCTGCAGCTGCACAGGGTTCTGCAGGTGTCTGTGCTGGTGGTAGAGCTCTTAGACGCAGGTTCCTCTGTGATGGTGAGCCTGGAGGACGGATGGGACGTGACCACACAGGTATAAAGACACACTGAACACTCTGCTCTTGACCTGGCCTCTGCTACATTACCATGTCTCTCCTGTGTAGGTGGTGTCGCTGGTACAGCTGCTCTCTGACCCGTATTACCGCACACTGGAGGGCTTCAGGCTGCTGGTGGAGAAAGAGTGGCTGTCATTTGGGCATCGCTTCAGTCACAGAGGAGCTCAGACTCTGGCCTCTCAGAGCAGTGGATTCACACCAGTCTTTCTACAGTTCCTCGACTGTGTGCACCAGGTCAGAACAACAAGGAAGTGATCAGTGATTCCAATTCTTTTTTTTTTTTTGGGCAATATTTAACTAAGCTGTCAAATGAAAATTTATATTTAAAATGAAAATTGTGCTGGCCCACAACAATAAATTATCTAATTAATTTAATGGGGCATTTTGGCTTTTTGGAAAAATAACTTAACTACAGTTTTAGTTTGTGGGCATTGCCATAGATTTTTAAAGCTTGATGTTGGCAATTATGATCACCAAATATTAAAAAATCTTTGAGCGTTCTACTTGTGGCCCAGCCCTAAAATCAACAATCGAAGCACTAAACTCTTATGTGTCTCAGGTCAAATAAGTTATATATTTTGTTCTGAATGAAATGAGAAGGAGATGAGAGGAGATTTCTTCTTCATTTGAGAGACAAGTGACACAAATTAGCTGCTGTGATTTGACTATCAGGATTCAAACAGGATGTAGGAGGGACTGGCTAGTCATTGAATGACTATTCTCATTAAAAAGTCTGTGTTGTGTTTGAGCCTTAGGTCGCACTCACACTAGGCCTTTTGAACCATGGGTTCTATGACCCACACTCACACCACGGCCCGGTTACGTCATCACACAGCGCTGTTTGTTTACATCACTTTAATGGAGAAAATAAAATCGGCTGCAAAAATATGTCTTCAATAGTGAAGCTTCAAAACTTCTGTCTCTGTCCACGCAGTCCTTATTGAAGGATTCACTTTCCTCTTATCCTCTATCCTCGTACATGAGCAACGGTGCCATGCTTTGCCCCACATCCTCCAACCGGGCCAAAGTCCCAATCGAACTTGCACTCACAGTGGACAAACATACCGCGCTTTAGGGACTAACCATGCTTGGGCATGTTTCGATTGGGCTAGTGGGAGCACACCCTTAAACCCTTCTTAAGTTCACAGTTCTCCCCTCTCCCTCCTCAGATTCACCTGCAGTTCCCCATGGAGTTTGAGTTCAGTCAATATTACCTCAAGTTTCTGGCCTATCACTACGTCTCCAACCGCTTCAGGACCTTTCTGCTGGACTCTGATTACGAGCGCATCGAGCTGGGTAACACACCTGTCGATCACACCTATCGATCACACCTGTGGATCACATCTGTCGATCATATCTGTCAATCACACACCAGTTGATCTTAACTGTCAAACACACCTGTCAGTCTGACCTGTCAATCACACATTTGTCAGTCTCACCTACCAAAACAAAGGGTTTAGTTCAGTGGGGGATTAAGATGGAATTGTGGTCTCAAAGTGTGTACCATTATAAGGGTTTACTAAAAAATTTACATTTTTTTTCCCCAGTTCCTGATTGTAAATTGTGACATTGTGCCAACTGTTACCTAGCAACCATGTCTTACACTGGGCCAAAACCTCTCAGTACACAAAAATTATTATAAGACAAATACAAATAATGTTAAAAAAAAAACAGTTTCTTGTGTAAACTGTGCCAAACTGGGATAACAGGTATAGTCCCACCAAATTAAGTCAAAATTAGAGCATATATAGCTGTATATAGTAAACTCAAATATATGTCTTATGTTCCTATAGGAGTGTTGTACGAGGAGAAGGGCGATCGCAGGCCTCCTCAGGTCTGTAAATCTGTGTGGGATTACATTGACCGACTCAACAAGAAAACACCGGTCTTTTACAACTACATGTTTGCTCCAGAGGATGACGAGGTACCTGCTACAACAATTTATAAAGTTTAAAGGAGTTTTGCAGTAATGCTAACAACAACTAGCGTGCTAACTGTGCACTTCCTAGTTCACAGATGATGGAAACACTTTATTAGATCATGTACAGCCCCATTTATATAGGACCTTTAAATTCTTTGCATCCCTTTAATTCCTTCATTATTGGTGTCTTGTAGGTTCTACGTCCGTACACGTTCATCTCTAACCTAAAAGTGTGGGACTTCTACACGGAAGAGACTCTGTCCGAGGGCCCTCCATACGACTGGGAGCTGCGACCCCAAAGACCGGAGAAAGTCCAGGACGAGAATCCGGACAAGACCGAGTCTGGACCGAAATCCCTGCGTCGCGTGGTCTGGCCTTGCTACGACAGCCTGAGCAAAGTGCTGCCCGACTCCATCAGCAAACTGCTCCAAGATCTGCAGAGTTTGGAGACTGAGCTGGGAATGAGCCCGGAAAAGTGGAAAGATACGTGGGACAAACTGAAGGCCGTGCAAAGGCAGGAGGGAAGACTGGAGAGCAAGGTGAGGAAAGAGGAGGGAGAGAGAAGTGAGGAAGGAGGGGGAGAGGGCAGAGAGGGGAGGGAGGAGAAAAGAGGAAGGTGGGGGAGGGAGGAGAGAGGAGAGGAAGGAGGTGGAGAGGGGGAGGCAGAGAGAAGAGAGATGGAGAGAGAAGAAAGAGGGGAGGAAGGGGAGAGGAGAGAAGGAGGAAAGAGGAGAGGAAGGGTGGAAGCTAGACAAAGGAGAGAGGGGAAAGAGGGGAGCAGGAGAAGTAGAAGGATACATGGGACAAACTGAAGGCCATGCATAGGCAGGAGGGAAGACAGGAGAGCAAAGTGAGGAAAGAGGGGAGAGGAGGGGGAGAGATGGGGAGGAGGAGAGGAAGGGTAGAGGGTAGACAAAGGGGAGAGGGGGAAAGAGGGGAAGACGAGGAGGAGGAGGGGGCTATAGATAGACTAGAAGAAGTAGACTAACTGAGAGTCACCCATAATATTCGGCTCCAGCCAAATGAAGCTCATCGAGGCCAGCAGTTATAGCAGCTAACCTGAGTTCCATATTTGGAATTCCGAGGAGTGAGGTCATTGAAGGTAACGCCCCTTCTCGCCCACACCGCTGGTTTAGCAGGGAGCGGACGCTTATACTGCGCGCGATTGATGGGGAGTGAATGAAATGAACCAATTGAAAAGTTTAGCCATCATTATTTATCTAACGTGTTTGTATGTATCCCTCTCTCTCCAGTCTTCATTCTCCAGCTCCCTGCTCATTTCTTCTAACCTTGGCCACCAGAGGCGCTGTCAGACGGTGTACCTGCAGGACAGCCCATCCTCCCTCACTCTGGGATTAGACTGTGAAGCCTCCGCCACCTCCACCCCCACCCAAGGGCGACAGAGCACCAGTGCCCTCTACAGCCAGTTCCAGAGTAGTGAGAGCGAGAACAGGTCACTACTAACATTTATGAATAGAGAAACCAACTCTGTTCTCTAGTACAGAATCTCAAAATACCCACTGATTGATAATGGATGGTCTAGCTAAAATTTCAAAGTCATTTTCCCATAAAAAAAATCTAAAATCCTGTGTAAATTCCCAAAATTCCAATCGTAATATCTGCCACTAAATGTTTTATATTTTATGTTCTGTCTCTGACATTGCACATTGTGGTTCAACCCAATGTCAGGGCTCTGTCGATGATGAAGCACAGTGGCACTGATGGTTAGCACAACCACAAGGATCCATTGGTGTAACCATGAATACTGCCCACAACCAATGGTTAGAGCCCTGTGTCCAGTCCAGCTGATCTGCCCTGGCTCTGCAGAAATGTGTGCTGTTTGGTTTGAGATTGGTGCTAAATAGTCGGGCCCAGGGGGACGCTGTGCTACAATTGGTCATTAAAAGAAATAAAGTTCAGGAAAAGGGTTTTGAATAGGTTTAAGGTTTATAGTTATGGTTAAAGTTAGGATTAGGAGGTGGTTGAGGTTAATGGCCACTTAACAGGGTCAGTCTGTGTAAACAACATTCTGGTTTTGTAATTAAACTGCTAAATGGGGCAACAGTAGCTCAGTAGGTAGTGTTTGTCCACTGATCCAATGGTTGCTTGTTTGAATCCCGCTTTTGACATAAACATCATTGGTAGAGCGGTCAGTGGATCTGCCCACAGTTTGGCAGTGTGATTCCAGCTCCCACAGATGAATGCTGTCATTGTGTCCTTGGCCTTTGACACTTGACCCACCTCATCCACAGTGTCTGTGTATACTGGTGTGTGAATGTGTGTGTGAATGTGTGTGTGAATGTGTGTGTGAATGTGTGTGTGAATGGGTGAGTGGTAGCTCTTTGAGCCTTAAAGGTGGAAACGCACTATATAAAAATGTCACCATTTACCATTTACCATAAACACAGTGCACACTTATGTTAGAAAATTGTCAAATATTGAATAAATTCAGATAAAAGCAGGTATATTTTTGGTGAGCTAGCTTTTATAGGTGGAGCTGGGTTAGGGATATTAACACTCAAAATGGGGCTAGAACCAAGTACAGTTGGGCTTTACAAAGGCCATCCGTTTCTCAATAAAGACATTTAAAATTGTTATCAGCAAAATTGTTAAAAGCAATATTTGATTTGAATATGTTTAGTTTGTGTCTAGGTATACACATTTTTTATGAAGTATTAAAATCCTGTTTTTTTGGCAGGAGCTTTGAAGGAATCCTGTTTAAGAAAGGAGCTCTGCTCAAGCCGTGGAAACCGCGATGGTTTGTGCTGGACAAAACAAAACACCAGGTCAGACACTTATCCCACGATTAATGCCATTTAGAAGAGTTAAGTAATAGAAGAGTAATGTTATGTAACTACTGTGATGTATTAGAGTTTATATAGTACTTAAACTGTGTGTGTTGCAGCTGCGATACTACGAGACGCGGCAGGATAAGGAGTGTAAAGGCGTGATCGAGCTTGCAGAGGTGGAGACAGTTGTCTTAGCGACTCCAACAATGGGAGCGCCCAAAAACGTGGAGGAGAAGGCCTTCTTCGACGTGAGTGTCTGAGGGATAATGTGATGTAATAGACTTTAAGGCTCTAAGCTCCTCAAAGCGCTGCACTGTAGTCATTCACTCCACATTCTGGTGGTAAACTACTATTGTACTCACAGCTGCTCTGGGGCAGACTGACTGTGAGGCTGTAATAATGAAATACAAACATTTACATATACACATTTTTAAAGCTGAACTGCGTAGATCTAAATGTTTATGATTTTGTAAAACAAATAGCTATAGCTAGTTTTGAATTTCCAGGGTAGAAAAGTCAGTGATCTTCTATTACAAAAGATAGAAAAAGATACTATTTTCGAGACTCAAAATTTTATTTGAACCTCAATAAAAGCATAATTTGTAGTAAAGTATGTAATATATCTGTAGAATAAATGAAAAATTATTGTGGGATCGACATTTATGTAAGAATTTGTACATTAAAGCCTGTTGTAATCTCTAAGGTATAGAAAGATACACTGTATTGTTCCTGTAGGGAACATTTCCCCCTCTTTGTTTACGAGCAACTCACTTTAAGGTCCTCGTAGGGAAATGTGTCTTCTGCATTTGACCCATCCTTCAGTGTCTCTGGGCTAAACCTACATTTGACCCATCCTTCGGTATCTCTGGGTTATACCTGAATTTGATCCATCCTTCAGTGTCTCTGGGTTAAACCTGTCAGAAGGTGTCAGAATGTGGGGTCCCACTAGGTCTAGTCTTGGTCAGGAATACATTAGCTGGAGGATTTGACCTGTTGTGCAGGTTTTGGATTGATGGGAAAACCAGAGCTAGTTTTTCATATTTTGTGATATTTTAACTTAGAATGAATTTGTTTACAAACGTTTAAAGGGCCTATGTCACCCTCCTCTTGTTACAAGATAACTCCTTCATTTGCACCAATCTCTTCTTTATTTTGTGTTTCCAGTTGAAGACGACGCGGCGCGTGTATAACTTCTGTGCACAGGACTCTTACTTGGCGGCACAGTGGATCGAAAGCATTCAGAACTGTCTCTCGGACGCTTGAATATAAAAGGACTTCACGAACGGAGCCTAGAAATGAGACCACCGAACTCTGAAAAACTTCAAACCACGAGCGGCGCCGCAACTGTTCAGTGTTTTATAAAAAAGAGGAGGAAACGTCTACACAAAGTACAGTTTAATATGGACCAGGCAGCGATTTTGTCCAGATCCTCCAACTAACACCATCTAATAGCTAAAACAAGGGAGGAATGACGGATAGACGCTGAATTGATGGAGAGGAGGAAGAAGAAGAGGAGGAAGAGGAGAGATGTTGACGGACCAAACATGATGCCTCTGAGCTGCCTAAAAATCCCATGAGTGTTTTTAAAATAAGGAGAAACGAAATCAGGCCCAAGATTGAACCCTGTGATTGCTTTAAAAAAGGAGGAAAGTATTTAGTTTGGAGGAGAGAGGAGCAAAGGTCAAAGTGTGAATCTAAAACGGGGACTAAAACGGGGACTAAAACGGGGACTAAAACGGGGACTAAAACGGTGCAAGTGAGTCTCAAAGAAGATGCCAGACCTAACCTTGGACTAGACCAGGACTAGACCAGGTCTAAACCAGACTAAACCAGACTAAACCAGACTAAACCAGACTAAACCAGACTAAACCAGACTAAACCAGACTAAACCAGACTAAACCAGACTAAACCAGACTAAACCAGACTAAACCAGACTAAACCAGACTAAACCAGACTAAACCAGACTAAACCAGACTAAACCAGACTAAACCAGACTAAACCAGACTAAACCAGACTAAACCAGACTAAACTAGACTAAACTAGACTAAACTAGACTAAACTAGACTAAACTAGATTACTTTCAGTGCATGTTTCTTTAAAAGAAGATACCAGGCCTAACCTCAGACAAAGCCATGTTCAAACCATTATGACCGATCTATATTGTGTTTAAACCGGGTCTAAACGATATTACTGCAGATTACTTTCAGTGCATGTGTCTCTCAAAGAAGATATCAGACCTAACCTTGGACTGAGCCAGGTCTAAACCAGGTCCAGATCAGGTCTAAAACAGGACTAAAAGAGGACTAAACCTGGTCTAAGCCCTCACATTGCAAGACAAGATTTTTCTGGACCAAAAAATAACAAATCAAATATCAAATCAAACATTTTATGTGACCGCTCCTGAGTTCTCCTCCAAACCTGTAGTTTCATATGGAGCTCAACAGCACCCCCTGTGCTCAAATCTGGACCCAGTGGCAAAATCCCCCATTCATTTTTCCCATAGACTTTCCAAAAAAAAAAAAAAAAAACGTAAAATGCAACAAAATGTATTTCAAACTCTGCAATTTATAACATTTACATTGTATATTTTTAAAAAGTGATCAGTTTCATTATGGTTAAATTACTGTATAACTTTTTCTTTTTTTTTCATTTTTTATTATCGATTACAATATTCAGACAATATTATTGGTAATCGATCAAAAATGCTCTAAAACGTCCCTGTAAATGTTATTGTTGAGGTTTAAGTAAAAATGCAGAAATTACACTTTTAAACCTTATTTAGAAGATTTAACAGCATTTTTCAACTTTTACCCTTATTCTTAAAGGTGAACTGTGTAAATTTTGTAGTGGAGGGTCTGCAATTTCTCCATGGAGATGTTAATGCTTTGCCTGAAATCTTCCACAGTACAGCACTAAACCTATCTGTCTCACATTCATTTCAGGTCCTGTGTTTGTATTGCTCAGAGACACCTTGAAAAACATGCATTCTTACTGTGAGCGGGGACGCCTCTCCACAGATCTCAACTGTAACATAGCTCGAGGACGTCGCCTGCTTGTCATAACATCTCCATGGAGATGTGCAGATGGCCGACCCTCTACCACATAGTGCGTCTTTATTATTTAGTTCAAAGTCTATGAGGAAAATGAAAGTCTTTTTCCCACTGTTGAGCCCCACATAGTTTACATAAGTGCCATTCTAAACCAGTGGTAGCATTTGTGGTAACGTCGTGCTCTTTGACCTCTGAGCACGACGAGAGAGAGGCTCGGCGTGTATGAAGGATCTACACTGTGAACTGATCAAATGGGAGTTTACAAAGAGGACGATTCATGACCACTAAGAACTCAAGGGAAAAGTAACAGCCAGATCAGAATCTTTATTTTTAAGGGATTTCAGAAGTACATTTGCATGTAGTAGTGTGGAAATGTACTTAATATTTACTTTGCACATTCACAATTCAAAATTTCAAATCTGGAATGTTAAAGGTATTTTATGGAACCATTATTTGTCAAGATTTGGGGACAAAATATGACTAAACCAGGACTAAACCAGGACTAAACCAGGACTAAACCAGGACTAAACCAGGACTAAACCAGGACTAAACCAGGACTAAACCAGGACTAGATTTTTTCCAATGCAAGTATGTGTTCATAGAATACACAGGAACTAAACCAGTTTTCAACTTGGTCCAAGTAAGTTTTAAACCAAGTATATAGCCTCCTTTATTACCAATGTCAACTCAATATGTCTAAATCTGCTCGAAACCAGGACTAAAGAGATCTAAGCCAATTTCAAACTCCTGTTTTCATTGACTAGGCATGTTGTATAGAAATAGTATAGCCCTCAGTTCTGCCAAAACCAAAGTGTAAACCAGGACTAGACCAGGACTAAACCAGGTCCAGATTTCTTTCAGTCCAAGTATGAGGAACTAAACCAGGAACTAAACCAGGTCTAAACTTGGTCTCAACTAGGACCTAATCCTCTGCTCCTGTCTCTAAATACCCAATAATTTATTTTACTACTTCTACTACTACTAACTACTACTACAACATACAAAAGTACTTCTTAAACCCCACTTTCACTTTGAGAGAGAAGAGGAACGTGAACAGATGCATTTTGGGAGAGTTTTCAGTGTTTTAATGTATTTTTGCGACTAAAAACTGGACTTGAGCTGTTTTTTTTTGTTTTTTTTTTAAGCAGGGGAGAGATGTTACGAAGATTTACAATAGAACTGTTGAACTGACTCCAGAGGTTTTTGAATGTGACACAGGCCACGCCTTTTCAAAACTTCAACTATTATTCTTTTTTTTATTCAACTGAACCCATAGAACGCATATTTGAGTATATTAGCAGCTGGAATGCTTCAATTTGCAGTCAGATTTTAATTTTAAAGGTCCTGTATTATGCAAAATTGACTCTTCTGAGCTTTAAGCCACGTTCTAATGCTGTTACCTCCTCAAAAACACACCTGGACTTGTGTTTTGTTTCATTCATACATGTTTGACTAACCCTTTATTATTAGTCTGTCTACATCTCCAAAGCTCAAAATGCTCTGTTGCACCTTGTGACGTCATATAGTGGTAGTTTTCAAGTTAACAGCTTTTACTTTTTACCTTTTGTTCAGTAGAGATGGGTGATTCCAGGGCTGAAATCATCAAAATGATTCTTGTGAAGGTGTATGGAGTTTAAAAACACAGTGGAGCACTTCCTGTATTACCACGTGACATCACAAGGTGGAACAGAATGTTTTCAGTTTGAGAGAAGAACTCAGCCTAAATAGGAACAGAATTTTTCAGTTTGAGAGAAGAACTCAGCCTAAATATATAGGATTTATGTGTTAAACGTGTAAATGAAACAAAATGCAACTCCAGGTTTGTTTGTGATGAGGAAACATTATTAGAACATAGATCAGAAAACAGCCTAATATGGGCCCTTTAATTTTGCCATTTCTAGCTCTAAAAATACACCAAAAATATGGCTGAAATTTGCTAAAACCTAATTAGAACTGCTTTTTACTTACATATTGTCCTTAGATTTTCAATATATTTTCAAAATTAAGATTCAGATGCACTATGTAACCTCCATGGTGCTTGTCTCCATGGAGATGCCATTACTTTGCCTGGAATGTTCCACAGTAAGGCATTAAACGTATCTATCATGCATTGAAAATCATGCATTCTCACTGAGCAGGTATCTCCACAGATCTGACCTGTAACTTGGTCTGGACGCACAACTTGTTTATGCAAGTTTATTGCTATGCTATGGAACATTCCAGGTAATAGTAATAACATCTCCATGGAGACAAGCAGGTGGCTGACTCTTACACAGAAAAGTTACACAGTGCACCTTTAAACAAATTGTGATTTTTGACTGCAAACGTTTAAATCCAGTTCTGATATATTTCATTTCTGACCCAACCACTGGTGTCCACTGCTCCTGCGAAAGTTGTAAGATACTTTTAAGTTTTTTCTATTTTGTAATTTAGATGTTGTTATTAACCTTTTTGTACATACCCCTGCAGATTTGTATTCTAGTAGTAATTTATTTAACTGTCTCCAAAACGTTTGGCTCAAGCACCACTTTTATTTTTGAAAATGTAGTCATCAAATGTGCCATTTCTGTTTTATTTCTGTATTAATGTGACTAATAATGTTTTAAACCTGTACATTTTTGTAAACGCGTTGGTCCTCATGTTTTGTAGCAAACATTTCAGAAAAGTGGGTCGTTTTTTAATTTGTTTTTAATAGTTTTTTTGGACGTTCACTGCAGTTCCCAAATTTTCATTTACAATTCAAAAACGTGTTTACAATTTTAGATTTTTTTTTTTTTTCAATTTACACTATAATTTCAACACGTTATTTCAAGTGTGGTTGTGTAAAGTTGTAAGCTACGTGGTGGAATTTTCAAGATTTGAGAATTTTTGGTTACAACAGTGCGTCAAATTATTTAGTGATTAAAAAAAATAGAATAGATTAAAAATATATAAACATTTTGGTTGAACGATTATTCAAAATTAAAATTCCGGGACACTTTGATACATTTTTAAAATTCTCTAAACAATGTCAAAATTATATGAATAAAATTTTAAACCCAATTCAGGATTGATTAAAATATGCAAACATTTTTAGTTAAACAGTTATGAGTAAAATGTTTGAACATATTGGAGAATTTTAAGAATACATTTTCAAGCAAATTATTACAGGATCACTTATTAGAACAAATTAACAGTGCCTAGTTAAATAAGACATTAAGACATTTTTAATTTTGGTGAAAATGTAAATAATTTTTGAAAATTATGATGGGGAAAATTTTGGAAAACTTTGAAGAATTTTAAGATACATTTATAAATTTTTCAATCCAATTCAGGACCACTTATTAGAATATATTAAAAAGTGCTTAGTTAATTTTTTGAAAGCAATAGAAAATCACATTACAACATTTTGCCTTTTGGTGAAAATTAAAATTTTACTTAATTTGAGCATTTTTGAAAATTAGGATGGGTAAAACTTTGGAAAATAGTTGTTAAAATTCTCCAAAAGTTTCCAAACACTTTACAAATTACATGAAGACAACTTTAAACCCAATTCAGGATCACTTTTTAGAACATATTAAAAAGGGTTAAACAAGCTAGTTATTTTTGGACACTGTTTTTTGAAAGAAATAAAAAATCACATTGCAACATTTTTCATTTAGGTGAAAATTATGATGGGTAAAATTTTGGAAAACTTGAAGAATTTGAACAATGTTTTTTCAAACAA
>KN472747.1:0-11511 GCA_000787095.1 Periophthalmodon schlosseri
TAAATTTAATTAATTTATTAATTTTTTCCACTTTTTCCTGTTCAGACTTTTGAGACAGGAGATACCAAGATAGGGGGGGAAACTTTTGTATTTCAAAAGCTATAAATTTCTCATTAAAGGGATATTAAATAATCATTATCCAGAATCATTAAAGCAATTGTCTTTGTTTGTTGGTGTATACACAAATGATTGCACAGTCATTTGTTTTATGAATTTTCGTGCTCTTGGAAAAATGAACTATGCTAAGGCAGAGGTATTGAGAAATTAATCAACCAAACACTTAAGAATTGCAGAAAAAGCAACCACTTGGAGTTGAAAAAAAAGAAAGAAAGAAATTTATGATTCAATTTATTCCAAAAGTTTTATCCATCCACTTTTTAATGTTGTGCTCCAGCCCAAGTACAGAAACCAGTGTCCTTCTCCCCAGACACTGCCTTCAGCAACTCTAGAGGCATTCTTTAAGACATGACCGTCCTGGTCCCAGGGAAGCTATGGGGCCAATTTCGAAATGTATGCCAGAGCACACTTCTGATGTCTCAGGAACAGCAGCAGTCTTATTATTCCATGTGACTGGTTTCAGTATCCAGATAGTGTATCCACATTTGTCCTCTGGTCATGACCCATAGGTGAGACCAGGAATGCAAAATAAACTGGAATTGACACTTTAGCCACTTTCCCTATTCATAAACGAGATTCAAAGGTCCTTCAGTTCTCCTAAAATCACTGAGAATCAAAGTCATTATTCGTATACTAACAGTCTCTACTGGTGTATAATATGATTAGTGTTTTACGTATTCTTAAAGAGGGGATATTATGCAAAAGACTTTTTTTTTTAGCTTTCTACCATGCTGTTCCCTCATCATGCTTGAAGAAGTTTTAGATGTCATCCATGCATGTTTGAGTAATTTTGTGATCTCTCCTGGGCCCAATTCAAACCCTCCTTATGGTTAGCAGTACAATTCTGTGCAATGCTCAGCCCAGAAGCTTATGTCACCCATGCTCCCACATGACAATTCTCCATAAATATACAAAAACATAATATAAAACTGTACACAACAACTTGACAAACCTGATGCGGTTGCAGTAGTTTCATTAGTGGGATGCATGTTGATTGTATAGCGCTCTGAAAGGGGAGTGACTTTGTGCAGGGAGCAAAGGGAGGGGGGACTCAGAGCATCAAAAATGATTAATATGTTGTTTTTGGCGAATATAGCATTTTCAAAACAATAAAAGGTAACATGGTGATCTAAATATGCTATGTGTTAGCAGCTAATACTCCACAGAAGTAAAATAGCCCCTCTTTAACATAAAAAACAGCACATCATCTATTTCTTTCCTTAATATGCGACTTTTTGGGTACACATGAACTCCTAAACTGAGAACTAAATAGGCCTAATATACTATCTATTTCCATGAATTCGCTTCAACAATGCTGCAAATTTAGGAAATTTTAACATTTTAATGACACAGGAGAGCGATTTTCAGAACCCGGTTTACAGAAACAATGTCCTGAAGCCAAAATACATTTGAACCCGGGGTCACTCTGTATGCTACTTTTCCCATTGGTCTTTAGAGTCATGTTGAGGTCATAGATGAAGCGGTCAATGAAAATTTAACGCATGAACTGTTGGCCTTATGTTCTTTTGAAATAAGTTTGGTATGCAGCTGCATAGTTTGAAAAGTAGCCTGTGAATTTGGTATTCTGGAAGATTTGCAGCTGGGGGCATAATATTAGATACTCACTATACATAATGAAAGTATCCCAGGAGGAACCGATCTACTGACAAATAAAAAAGTTGAGGTTAGCAAATGCAAGATGGAAACTGATTCAGTTTCACGCTTCAAAGACCAACTCAAAATACATTATCACACTTCAACTCAAAATGCATTATCATGTTTTAAAAGTCAATGAACTCTAGCTATTCCCATCCCCTTTTGATTACACTACAGCAGGTTGCAGTTTTCCTCTGTCAACAATCTAATGCTTTAACCACTACACATTATCGTCTGTTCTAGTCCTCAACATGCCTTTGTCATTGCCAGTGTATCATTACAATCAGTTGTGTTAAAAATGAAAAAGTCTGGATGTTCAGAGTTTTGCTGGCATACAGAGGCCAGCTCAATAAGACTTGGTTAAAAGAAATTTTTAAAAAAGTCTATATTCCAACATAAAGCTGAACAAATCCAATGCTTTTCTACACCACAGAACCTATTTGTTTGTGGTATGATGATGAATGTGACCTCTTAATGGGCTAAGGGACCATCACTCAAAGGTTAGACGCTCAGCAAAACCAAGTACAAAATTAATTTATAAAAGGTCAAGCCCATATGACATACCTTATTACAAAAGCCATTGACATTTTGTATACACTCTCCATCATTGTAATATAACACTGGCCATTGGGATCTTCAAATAATTAATGTATATGGCACTTCAAAATAGTACTCACAATGCCCTTCATTCACTGTAAAATTATCTCTCAAACTTTGTAATGTACAAAAAATGCATTGAAAATTAATCAAATCATCTTTAATGCATATTTCTTTGTAAAATATAGATAATATTCATTTAAGTAAATTATGTTAAACTCTCTAAACTGAGAGTTCATATTATCAGACATTGGGTAAATAATGATTAACAAACTTATGTCAGCATAACATGAACCAAATGGTGTCAGACAACATCGCATCCTTTTAGATTGTAGCAAACCAAGATTCACACGTTTAGATAATATGTTCCACTAGATGGGGCTATTTTTTATTAGAGGGTTTTCATTATGAGCACCATAACCAAGCTGGGAAGGCAATCCTCTTTTCAATTGCATATTTTGTATGTTACTGCATTCAATTTGTGGTGAATTATGTATCTTCAGATTGGTGATGAGTAGATATAATAAAAGAAATGTAACCTTTTTGAAAGAGTGAAGTTACACAAGGGAATCCCCGTGAAAAAACAAAAAACAAAAAAACATTGGCAATGAAGCCTGGCTACAACCAGAAAACAGACTGCTAGTTATTTATTAGTTTACAGTATATGAGGACATAGATTATGTATACCAGGAGAAAGGATCACAGAGACAGAGCATGACAACGTCACTTTGTAACCTCTCTAGAACTCCCAATACTTTCTTGAAATGCCTTTTGAATGTAATTTGTATACTGTCGGTGCCTGGAGAGTATGTCACTTTGGTTAATACAGTTTACAACAAATAGTCTGTACTGTTTTACTGTGCTGGTCGAGTCAATCTAATGTAATAAAAGCCTTTCTTCAGACAGCATAAAACAGTTTATGTTATTTTTAAAAGTTAGCTGCAGGTTCAGCTTGTAGTTTGGCTGTTTCTCAAAGTTTAAACACATATTGTGTTTTCCCACCACAGACTGTAGCTGTAAGGCTTATCTGAGGCTGTTTGTCTTTGCAGCTCTCTATGTGCTGTGTAGTTCTTGTATTTGGGGCCATGGTCGGTGCTGGACGAGATCACAGAGATTGTCTCTTTTCCCTCTTGATTAAAGTCAGTAAGGAGAAACCAGGCAGCGGGCTTTAATATTCACTTTGTTACATAGAGGTCATTAGCCAAATGTGTCTGTAAAGAGGAACTGTTCTTCTTTGGAAGCCTTTAACTTTATGAAGATTTTAATCATACACTTAGCTCTATGTCTACAATAAAAGGGAGTGATAATTAAATATAATAGGGAATGTAAATGTTTTATCTAGCTTTTATCACTTGATTATGTGCTACTTTTATGTGATGTCATTATGCGATGAGTTCAAATTAGATAAAACATTAAAGCACTGGTGTCCTTCCAATGGCCTGCTAAAGTAAGCCCTTCAGTGACCTTCAGGCTGGTGGTTCTTGTTAAACTTATAATGAAGTCAGTATCACGTTTTTCCATGTCTGTGTGTTCACGCTGGCCACCATCTACATACACTACAAGGTGAGATGGTGAATGAATGTGATTGATTGTCTGTCTATGCCTCAGCCTTGTGACTATTGCCCAAGGTTGACGACAAACCTCAAGTAAACCCTTACAGTGAGAAGATACCACTGAACAATGTATCAATATACATTCTATTTACTTACTGGCTTTCTGTGGCTCAGAGAAAATACTTTAAAGCAGCTCTGATTGTGTACAAGGCTCTCCATGGCCTAGCACCAAAGTACATCTCCGACATGTTAGTGCCATATGAACCATCTTGCACCCTGAGGACTTCAGGGACCGGCCTCCTGCTGGTGCCCAGAGTCAAGACTAAACATGAGGAATCAGCGTTTCAGTTTTATGCAGCTAAAACCTGGAACAGTCTTCCTGCTTTGACAGTGTTTAAATCCAGGCTCAAAATGGTTCTGTTTAGCTGCATATGACTGAAAGGTTTTTATTCTGCTCTCTGCTCTTTTAATGTAAATTTTATGATGATTATTTATGTTTTGGTTTGTTTGTATTGTGATTTTTATGTCTTCCTTATTCTGTAAAGCACTTTGAATTAATTTGTGTATGAATTCTGCTATACAAATAAACTTGCCTTGCCTTACCCTCTATTGGGTCTCGACTATAATCAGTCATTGTCCAGGGCATACCCACTTATGGTCCATAGATGCTACAATATGCAAAAACACTGACTAAACAATAACGTTAACAGTAATGTTCAAAAGTAAATTGCATTATTAGTTTAAAAGGCAATAATATTCAAGTAGAAAGGCACCAAACCATCCAGGAAATCACATTTAAAGGCCACTCAAAATGCATTCATCATCATTTTCCATCCAATCACAATATTGATGGAAACAAATAAATGAGTTGTGGTGCTGCGCTGGCCTGGAAATCCAGTTAAGTCAGACAGAGACAGAAAATTCAATTCCTAGACACGAAGACCCTCAGGACAAGGATGGTTATGGCCTTGTCTACACTGAAATGCACTGTACAAAACTGCTATAGCAACAAACTTGTCAGATCTGCAGTCTAAATCTATATAGAGCTTTTTTGTTAAAGATGAGAGGAAATCCATCTTGCTTCTATATACATGAGGACTTTCAATCAAGCTAATAACATCCCCCACAAACAAACAGAAGCGACGTCCCAGGGTTTCTTTTTTCATACAGTAATCAGAGAAAATCAGTGTGCGATACATAAAATCATGAAATCAGCAGGATGTTTCTTATTGTGGTCTTTTGCTCGGAGTTCACCATCTGTCTTTGTGCACAAATGATTCACCTGAGTCTATCCCAATGCGCATTTTGTCTCATACGAACTTTTAGAAACAAATTTTCACATCAAGTAAGCACGATGACGTCATAATATTACGCTGGTAAACAACTCGCCTGCTTTGACTTTGAATGATGGATAAACTATGCGGTTTGAGCTCCATTACCTTTGCCTAGAGATTTCCATGACAACACGTTAGCATATCTCTGTCTAAATCAATCAGGCCCCAGTGCTAATGGCTCTATGATTCTGACTGGCGTTTGTTGAGCCATTTTCTGTCCTCGGGCTCTTCTCCATGTTAAGCAATCAGATCAGCCCCCAGTGCCACTGATCGTCAAACCTCCACACTCACAATGGGTTGAAACAGGATACATTATCATGGCGATTTGATTTCTCTGGCTGTCCTTGCATCATTATTACTGCTGCAAATTGTATCATCTTTAAGTGGGACTGCTGAAGCTCATCCAACTGGCCAGTGACTAATGTTGGGTGTTGTTTAAAAGGACCAATATAAAAAAAAACAACAACAACAACAACAACTGGGCTTCACAGATCACAACAACGGATTATTTTTTTAGTATTATGATCATCATCATCATTATTATTAATATTATTATATTATCATTATCCTTTGTTTTACTTATTTTATTTATTCATTTTTCCCCTATTTAAATTCTCTATATCTTCTTTTCGCACTAACGAATTACTAGTACTAGGATTCTCCTCTGCTGTCCCTACCTTACCCCCTCCAAATCACAGAAATATTAATAACCCTAACACACACACACACACACACACACACACAAACATGTCACATACAATTGTAAATAGCTGTTACATCTACTACAATGTTAGGGCTTGGTATGTATTGTTATGTCTTGTTATGTCTTGGTGTGTCTTGGTGTGTCTTATTGCCACTTGTCACCACTATATGACTGTTCACCATTTTGTCTGTCTTGCATAAAAAAAAAAAAAAAAAATGTTGATACTGAGAAACTGGTTACATTTTAATGCCTAATGATGAGTCCTGGGAGAGCACTATGGAAAGTTATAGGCAGTTTCACCACAAATTAATGATCAAATCTACAGAATTGCTTCAAAGAAAAACTATTTACTGGAATTTATGAACATTACAATTCAGTTTTGTGGTTCTACATAATCACTGATACAGGAATAGCTACTGAAAAAGGTATCAAGCATTTGTACTGAAAACCACAGGCTCTCTCTCAACTGAAGTGATGCAGTGGTTCCACTAGAGGCTACTTACACAATAGTGTGAAGTAAGCTGGTTTATTTTAAGCTTTGCAAGATCTCAAACTCACAAAAACCAGCCGTGTTAGACTCAATTGGGCTTTTTATTTGGATCTGTATCGTTAATGGTTTGGTTGCTTGCTTAAGGGTGTAACAATGGCACAAGCACTCTCTAAATGAAAGAAATGTTTAAACTTGACATAATACTTACAAATCAGTGTCTGTTTGTGTTGTTGTTGTGCTATTCAACTCAAATGAGATAATGCTATAGCAGAAGCTTCTTCTAATTACCTCCAAGTTGTATTCAGAAGGTGTCTGCCAGTACATCTCAAATTGATCTACAGTGAATTTTCAGCACTAGTACATTAGTAGGACTGTTGAAATTGTCCTCCAACAGTCACAACAGCTGCATATAAATGTGTTATGACTAAACACGATTAAGAAAGTGGTATATTAATATTAAATAGTTACAATGTTTACAATGTTAGGTTGTTGACAAGGAAGTTAATGCTAAAGAGGAAATGGAGTATCAAATGTCAAACCTTCTTAAACTTTCCACTAGTGCATTTCACATTTACGGCTACAACATTCACTTTTATCAATATTGATAAAACAAAATTGCGACTCCTGCTTGTGTTTTTGTATTATATTTTTTCTTTAGTTACTTGGCACTTGGGTCAACAGCACAAATACAGAGAGTGTTTAAACAAGCTGGAACAGATGATGTGTGATAAAAGAACAAATAAAAAGTGTCATGAAAGATAGTAGGGAGAGCAGAAACTGCTTTAGGGTTCTGGAACAGGTTACACATGTAGACACTGAAAAGCTGGAGATAGCGAGTTTATCTTTGAGAGTGCCAGGACGGAACGAAATTATGCAGACATACTTCCAGATGGCTCCTGCATTATTAGACCCTTTTTATTTTCTATGATGGGGTCTGTTTGAGGTAAATCCTTTTCAGATCATTGAAGATCTTACTGTCGTTAACAGTCTCACAGCTCTCATGGACAATCTCACCTACTTCACTGAACTATAGGGGGCAGTGGAGCTCATTATTGATTAATGCCCTGGACTGGCTATTACTGAATTCTTCTTGTCAACTCGCTTTGTTTTTACTTGAGTAACTTACTTTGAGGGTCAAAGGGTTAGTTTTTCAAAAGCCATATAATATAAATACAAAACACAGACAGGTTCTATATCATAGTGATCTGCGAGTACTGCACAAGCTTCATTATGGATGAACATGCTATATTGCTGTATCAAGTTTACTAGGACTTGTCAGGGAGTGTAGGCCACTATTTTAATGTACTGTTTATTTGTCCCACAACATGGCTACATTCCCCTGCGTCACTCTCTCTATAAAGACTTATCAGATAGTAAAAGCAGCTTGTTTATGTTGTTAGTTTTGCCTCAAAAAATTATTTTTTAGATATTACAACTTTTCTGCAAAACAATTTATTATGAGGGTACATTAAGTTCATTGTTTGTTTACCTTTGTTTTTTGTTAAACCAAAGCCAAACATAATTTTACCTTCAAAGATATGCCGCGTAGCCACGATGCACATTGTAGAGAATAATTTTCCCATGGATCAACACTGAAGAGAAAGATGTGTCAGACAAAGACAACAAAGCATTATTTCACATTTGTCACATATTGGATTCCACAGCACACAAATAAAGCTCATTATCTTGTCCCCTTTAAGGCAAAATCAAAGTTAATACATTTTCTATTCGAGAGAACATAAAAGATGTTTATAGGTAACAACAGCCTCTTGAATTTTGTTCACAGTATTGGTACAGCCTATTATGTAGTCTAAAACGTAGACTATGTAGCATAAACCATGAAAGTATTAATTGTACCAGACCTTTTTTTTAACAATACTTGACACGTGATCATTTAATTAAAACTTTAATTAAAATTACTTACATCACCACGTGTGAATGTAGGGAGGCATTTATTGCATTTTTTAAAGGCTCAAATAAAATACTGTAGCTGCAAGTATTTTCCTGTTCAGACCTGCGCAAGAGCTCAGTTCACCATATGATGTTGCAACGACATTGGATGTAGGCAGCAGACCAGTCTTCGGTCCTGACATGATCCCGATAGGTTAACCAGTGCCAGCAGCTTATCATATGGTATTTGTGTTATATAAAGGTTCAATGTTGTTTTTTGCAATCTAGCTCCCATAACATCAGTCAAGTCAAGAGTAACACACATTTCAGCAACGACGCGTCACATATTGCTATTATGCCAAATATTTAAGACCAACCTGCCAAAAAATCACGTGCGTAAAAGCTAAAAACAATGCAAAAACAATGCAAGGCGTGCTTTACTGTAGCGAGCGCTCTTCTAGGCGGCTTAAAACTGCGCTCCGCCCCACCCCTTTACAAACATCATCACTACACTGTACCTAAATCAGGAAGCACCATCGTCACACGTTTCCCTTCTCGTTTTTTTTTCATTTGGTTTATTAATTTATTTTGTACGGACGCTTTCAGGTGACCAAGGCAACGGCTTCAGCGCCACAAAGGGGGAAGAGGTTCAATCTGTTGCCGACCCCCGACGACAAGAAGATACTGACAGTTTGGCACCCACCCAGTACGAGGCTGCGCTTTGGATGCATTTGACACAGACTTATCGGACACGGGTATGTGCACTGTGAAACTGAAATCTGTAAAGGTGGATAAATATAAAAGATGGTGTTTTAATTTACCAAACACCACGGACGCGCGGGGAGTTACAACAGCCACTCCACGTCGACTTGTTTACAACTGCACTTACGAATTATACAACTGCTGCTGGGAAAAACACGCTAGGAATTTAATATTGGCGCTCCAGCTGTTTTGCTAGCTTGTGGTATGCGTACGTTAAAGTACTGTTTATTTACGCGCATCACTGTCACTGGTGTCACCGTATTTTAGTCATGTGCTCGCCCCTCCACCTCTGCACCGCACTACGAGTCTACGCTGCAACCCCCACTAAATGCACTCAAAACGGGTGTTTGCACTCTGGCCTCAATCTCACATGTAATCTTAGATATTTTAATTTCTAATAACACCATTTACACAAGGGAGGGGCCTATGGACTATATATAAAGTATGTCACGTGGTGTTTACTAGATTCTTCTTAGTAGATCGGCAAGCGCATGGGTTTACAAGCAGGAACATATGGCATCAAATGGAGAGCTTTTAATCGATCCGTACAGCTGTGAACTGGAAGGGGAAACAGCAGAGGAGGGCATATACAGCCAGTTATTAGCCTAATACACCCTCATCTTATAATGCACATTCTAAAAATTAATAGGCTACATTTTTAGAATATATTAATTTCTGATTCAGTCTATTTAAAAAAGAACAGCTGTCAACTTTGTGTATGGGCTTTGCAGTCAGATGTGTTTTTTTTTTTGTTTTTTTTGTTTTTTTGCTTTGGGGGCTGTAGGCCAAATTGACAAACTGTTGGAAACAGGCTGTGGCAAGGCTGCCCTAGTACACATTCATCACTGGCTATGCTACACTCAGTACAAGACAAGAGGGCAGTTGTATCCAGCAAATATTGTGTTTGTGTTTCCTTACCATAGGGCTTGGGTGCCATGTTACATCACTGTCTTAAGGACTGCTTTACAATAAGCTCCACACATTCCTGGACTGGTCACAAAGCAGTTTGATCTACTACATTTACTTAAGTGAAGGAATTGAGCTAAAATTCTCAGATGATGTTTCGTTGCTCTTCTGTAATGTGCACTGGATGAGATGAAGCAGAAGTGTTCTGATTTATTTAAGGCGCCTGTGGAGAATATTTAGACATGGACTTGAAAAAGGTGTTTGACACCATCAGCCATAATGTTCTCACCTCAAAATTATCACTTTTCAACTTCTCACCTGATCCTGTAAACTGGGTCAAATCATAAATACCAAAATACACTGGGAATTGTTGACTCAAATTTTACATTTAAGCAACATGTACAGAAAGTTACCCAAACATTGAAGCTAATTAGATACATCAGGCACAGTCTAAACCAAGAAGCTTCTTAACTATTTTTTAGCGCTATGATAATTCATCTGCTGGTCACAGGGCTGCAAGTTGAAGCCAATCCATTCTGTCTACAAACAGGCTCTAAAAGTCCTGGACATGAAACCTTTTTGCCATCACCATTCCAGTATTTTGGTTAAATATAAACTGTTAAATTGGGAAATTGTGGTCAAATTTCAGGAAGCAAATCTGTTTTTTAAAATCGTACATGGCCTGGCTCCACCACCACTTTCTAATTTTTTTAAACAGAGCAGGAGACACACCAGATCTGCTACTTCAGATAATCTAGTTGTCCCCTTAAGAATAAGTGCCTTCAGCCAATCTGCTTTCAGGGTGTGAGTTGTCCAGTTCTGGAACACTGCCTGCGCTGCCTGCCGCGTGTGCATGTCCTGTGTCATTGTTGTTGGCTTACGTATGTTGTTGTTGTACAAGTCTATGTCTTTGTGCTTTGCAGAATGATGTTATGCATTTCACTCAGTGATCTGCACTTTTATATCTTTTTACTAATCTTTTTGTATATAATGTAAATTTTGTTTTTTGTGCTGGCATTGTACAGCTTGCCTGGGGACTACAGTTGGAAACTGTATAGCTAATACTGGCACATTTACAGAAATGTTTATCAATGTGCATTGTCCCCTTTCAAATAAACTAATACATAAAGAAAGAAATTTGGGATTGTATGAATCTGCATGCTTCATGAAAATAATATTCTTCCTGATTTGTGAACTGATTTTCTTTTACACAAATCAAATGTTGGATGAAACTGTGAGTCATTTCATTTTGATGCATCATATCCCAGGAATTTGAAACTTGGATGTAATTCAGTCATACCCCCTCGGTTTTCAGTCAGCATGATCCAGCTTGTCTTTTACTTTCAGAGTAAGCATCTCTTTGGCATGACCTAATGGATTTTGCTCAATCTCAAAGGCGGTTGTAAAATAAGAAGAAAAAATACAAAAACTTTTTATTGTGAGATGCCAGCGGTTTTTGATTTGCCTAGTTTCAAATCTATTCTAAACTACAGGTTATACCTA
>KN472747.1:11581-37357 GCA_000787095.1 Periophthalmodon schlosseri
TGTACTCGACGGGACCGGTCTCAGCCTATCCAGGGGAGAAATACCTCAAAAATTGCTAAGCCTAGCCTTTACATGGGGTAGACTGCACAGCATTCCTTTCTCATGTTAAAAACAGGCTGGCTTTCCACCTATCTGAGTCCATATTATTTACACTATAGCTGCCTTGAGAAGCTTCTATGGCGGCTGTACTTGAATCGCAGCAAATCCTCGTGCTATGTTTGTGTTGTTTTTGTGTATGTTGCAGTTGATGTTTGAGGTTAGTCAACATCCGTCCCCACAGACTGACAAGCTTCCTGTAGTTTCTCAGTTTCTAGTTGGTACTGCCTGTTCTTGGCAGACAGGTTGAGTCACATTACCTGCTATGCTTCTACCTCCTGTGTAGCAACGCATTAGTTCTGCCCAAGGTGTGGTTTTGCTCATTGAATCTCTTGACATCCACTGAGGTGTCAAAGCATGAAGCATCTTAAGAAACTCACTGTGACCCCAGCAGATGGCTTACTTGAACACTCTCACCTCAGATGCACATGAGGAGGTTGAGGCTCAAGGAGAAACTCCACAAGTCATTTCCTCACTAGAGTATTTATTAAACTATGGCTTCGGACACTGCGCCAAAAACACCCCAGGGGGACTTAGTGGGCAGAATGTCCAAATTACCAAAACAAATATTACCTAATTATTAGCTATTACCTACAGTGTTCTTGTGCAGTGTACAGGCACTTGCTGTTTTGATATTCGTACAAGAGGAATGTCCACTCTGTCCGTGTCATATTGCATTGGTGTACACATTGGTGTGATGTTTTTGTGGCGAGCTGCAGCCTCTGGTCAGGCCTCAGTTGTGTGTAGGGGTGAATCTATCTGACTTGACGCTCGCAGTTCAGTGGTTATAGAACTGTCCAAATTCTGCATGCTCCCGTCTGCTACCACTTCCTATTGTCAATATTTATCCCAGTGATATTGACTTGTTTTAACCATACTGTATAATGTTTATTTGATTGGATGTGGAAATGTTTACTGCACTCCTTTTGCTGTTAGTATTCTTGTTTTAATATCAGTCCAAGTTTTGACAGAGTTGGCCTTGTATTTTCTTTGATTATTCACACAGAAATGCTGTTTTCACTATGGCAATCTTTAATAACTGGAGCATGCTGTTTCTGTTTTATTATGATTTTTTGTTCTCAACCTTAGCGTTTTCTTGCTCCAGCAACCTCATCTCATAAAATATGCACAGAGAAAGTAATAAACCAAGCAGACAATACAAAATTGCAGATCTGAATATCTCTGGTTTGGTCAAATATTGTTGCTTTTGGGGATGTGGAAAGAAAAGATTCAAATGCCAACTTATGAACAAAATGCCATCATATTATAGCTCAGAATATTTGTATATTGGTCAAGAAATAATGTATATTATTGTACTGTACTTTATAGTGTGTTTCTCCTGTCATAGCAGAGTCTGTACTCCCCCTCCCCCACTGACCCTGATGCACATGCTCTGTGTTATTACATAATTGACTGTGAGCATAGTTACAGGAGGCAGCTGACGGGTTAAAGCCATGCAGTCGTGAGTGGACATGTCCAGGGCAATAAAGGAACTCCTCACACATTCAAGTTTGGTGTAATTTTCGGCTTCTGTGCAAATTTGCCAGGCATATCTTTGTTTTTTGTTCATTTCACAGGCAAACAGGCTGTAAGAATCCTTAAAAGCACTGGTGTCATGTTTCTGAATAGCTTTATCAAAATGTAAAAATTTGCAAACAAAAATTAGACTAAAGTACTGTGAACAGGCATGAAGCCACATGATTGGGCCTGGAAAGATTGTGGTAAGACATGCATACAGCAGCTCTTGTATGTGAGTTTGAAATCTGTTTTGTTACTGTGCAGAATGTCTGTCTGGATTCTCTACTAGAGTTTCCATAACCATCACTGACACCTGCCTTGGCCAAATATTTAAAATTGCCTAAAGTTGCCCAAATTCTAAAGCATCTAAATCTTCATGTAGCCTCTCCCCAAAATGAAAAATCTCAGATATGCATTACCAGCTGACAGTGGCACAACAGCTGGCGCAACAAGCTGCAAGTCAATAGCCACTCAATACTGCCTGTGTCCATACACGCAAACAACACACTGCTTTACAATTTCAAGTATTTGCATAATTGGCCTGTCCAGTTGGCTTAATTTGTTATGAATAACTTGATTTTGGCTAACTCTCATGGGGCTAGTCCAAGAAGTTAAAGCCATTTTAAGTTTTTTCTCTTGGTACAGTACTTTTCCTTCCCTTACTGTTTTTACAGCTTTGTTAGAAAACTTGGATATAGCGAATTGCACTTTTTTGTTTACCAGCATCCATCATTTCTCAAATCCCATTCTCACATGAATCACTTCACTCAACTCTTTGGAAATATTATTCTCAAGGTGGCAAATTGTGAACAGTTTGCAAAGGTGCGCAGATGTGTTTAACAGGTGGATAAAAATCTGTTTCTGGTACAGTTAAGATTGTTTCCATCGCCTCAGCTCACCAACAGTTTTATGGCTATAGTGAGGTTATCCTTTTTTTCTACTTGACAGCGTTATAAAAAAGGCTCTTGTAATTCTGAGTTGGAGGATTTGTGTCACAAAACCTTTTTATCCCTGCAGACGTAAAGCCTGGCATAGACAGCTTTAGCACCACCATTATGAAACTCCATCTATTGTTCCAATTAACTCTTGAATAAATCTTATCACTATTATAATGATCCTGCTTCTGTCTTTGAAATGCTGGAGAGGAGACGCATGTATATTGGTTTGTCTCAGTATCAACATGCAGTGTGTTCACACATCTAATGAGCTCCTCACTGTTTGCTTTGAGAGAGCTGAAAGCCCTCAGGTGATGTGGTTTTACATGTGAAGGCATAGGTTGTGCTTTGACTTGTAATATGGAATTTTATGTTTGTGTATTTTCCTTGATCATGCAACAGAATTTGAAATTTGAAAATTATTTGAAAAGAAAAATTAATGCTTCTTAATAGATGTGGCATGATTTTAGGTTTGTTTAAATTTGATAGCAGTAGAGTCCACCACATAGGTGTCCTATTTTTGTTGCAAACTGACCATGCGTTTCTGTGAGTGGTTACTCCACCTGTTAAATCAGGATTTGGTTCCAGACCATACATCTTGGTAAGAGCATGTGGTCTTGGCTGGCTGGGTAACATTGTGGTTAGTGATTAGTGATAGTTGTTAATGTTCCTAAAACAGTTTGTTTTGCCATAAAACTAATTTGTCAGATGTACATGTACAGTTCCACAGCAATTACTTTAGCTGATCCACTGTGAGCCTTGGGCGGGGTACAATCTTGGCACTGGTTAAGTTGCAGGGCACGTTGGGTAAACACACTTTGTTTGGACTACTCTGCATTTTTCCACCATGCACATATGATTCAGATCCACTCCCCAGGTTAAGCATTTGTTGTATTCCCTATTCATAAGCCCTGTTTTTAAGAGACATTGGTCCTGTCCTGCTAAATAATTTGAAACATTTGTGTAACATGACACAAATCATTGATCACTGTATGTTACATAAAAAACATAATCTATTTGTGTCATTACTTTATTTGTGCTTATTGCTTGAAGCCAACCTTGTTTGTGTTTCAGTATGTAAGGCAAGGGATTTGACTTTTTGTAAAGAAGTGTTAAAAAGTTTAAGAGCTTCTTCTTCTGCGTAGTCTCGCACCCGCCCTCTCTTCCTCCGGCCATGCCTCTCGCTCTATTATGCAACAGCCGTTCTCTTGCATATCCTCGCGAGGATCGCAGTTTAGATTGTGCAACGTGCTGGAGTGAAACTAGCTGCACAGCCTCTCATTCAGACCCATACCATTCCACTGTGGCTCCGCAGTATACAGGCTTTTGTCAACTCAGCAGCTTATTGACCGTTAAAGCTGAGCAAGTGCTGGGTTCAGATGGCATAGAGTACATTCACAAAACTTGTACACAAAGGAGTGTTTTTTCTACTGCAGTTGTTTTGGTATGGACTGAGTGATTGTTTGACATAATTCGTAATAGTATGTTTGTCATTGTAAATACCAGAGAGATCAATTACAAATTCAGATTAATGGACACCATGAGTCTAGGTCAGATTTTACAGAGCAATACTCTGTTTTTATTGTGTCTAAATAATGTTGACTAACTGGGAATGATTTATGATATCATACATAGAGTGCTAACCACTTTCCCACTTTGCTTCCAGAACATGTGACATGTTAAGTGAGGTAGGAGTGGTTGAAGAGGCCCTTATTGCAGATTGGCAGCAGCCACTTTGCATCAGTCAGCCCCAGGACAGCTGTTACTACCACCAGTCTGAACAATGAATTACTAACTAACCAAAAAATACTAAAATATAAAACAACTGACTTGCCAGTGGTTGTCAAGCTAGAACACTGTTTCCTGTTTACTAATGCTGGGCACTCACATTAAAAGAGCGTTTGGTGCAGACTGAAAAGGGAATAAAATGCACTACAATCTTAGAATTACTAAAGCCCCTAGTCTGTGAGGAGAATGTGTCATACAAATTGGTTAGTTTATTAAGAGGGAACCATCAGTACGATTTTCTCAGTGGGACAGCACTATTGTTACACTCAGACCAGAGCGTGATTCTGACTCAGCTGCTCTGTCGGGAGCCGCTCAGTCATTTCAATAACTTTTACTGTAACACTGTGGACACAGACACATCGGAGGTGCCCTCATAGTTTGACAACAGTAATATATCAAGTGTTTTATGGCTGATGATAACCTTTTAAATGAAGCAAAGTGCCTCTAAAGAAGTGGTTGTAAAGTCCTCTTTTACCATCATGCAGCATCTTAAACCCAGGTGGGGAGACACTCAGGTCTAATAAAGTAGTCACTGTTTTAGACCTATGCTGCTGCTGTGAATAATGCCAATATGAAGAGCTGTTTAGTGGCATTTGGAGAATTTACCTCATCACTCTTCAGTGCTGACTTACTTGGCTGAAAAAACTAAAACTACACAAAAAGAAAAGAGGCAATTTAAATCACTGTTTGAAATCCAGTTGTGTGTATAGTAAAACATTATGAGGATTCAGTAACTTTTTTCCCCAATGTTGGAAATGGCAAAAGTGGAAAGAATACCCAAAGTTAAAGAACACACAGAACAGGGCACAGAATTGTTTTATAACTTTTGCACTTTTTGGATTGTGTGTGGGAAATAGAGCAAGGAGAGACATACAGCAAATCCTCTTGAGTCCAGGCACTAATCCACAACTCTGAGGCCTGGACTTTCTCAGTTTGCACTCTGTGTTCTGAGCTATACCAGCTCTGAGGTTTTTTTTTGTTTCATAGCATTTTATAATATATAACTTCTTAGATTATTGGAGATGTATTTTTGAGATATAGGCTAGTGCCGTTTGCCTATAACCAAGCTGTAGCGAGATGAGTAGCCTGCTGTAGACATAAGCGATGACTGTATGGTTAGTAATCCGATTAAAGCACAATAATGTACTCATTGAGTCTGAGACAGCCCTCCCTCTTCAATGTGAACATCCATCTTTAGTTTTACATTTCAGATCTGACTGAACCTGCAAAATGTCACAAGTTTGGCCAATAAGAGGTCTGACCCACTTCACAGGATAGCACTTGAGAACAATTGCTTGACTGATGACTGTGGAGGAGAAACTTGTGTAAGGTAGGAGTCTGTCTCCTTTTTCCTGCAATTTTACTTTCAGCCTGTGTCAGATGTGTCCTTGCAGTCATGATGTTAAACCTTAAAACCTTCAAACTGCTCAAAGATAATCACTTTTTGTCTTTAGTTGTAATGTTTAGTGTGTGGTTTGAAAAGTAGCAGCTCTCTCTGAGTAAACAGTGGTTCCCCTCTGTGTTCCCGTTTCAGAGAACAATGCACGTAATCGCACTTCCCCCACAGTTAATCTGTATTCACTGTGGAAACAGGTGTAACCCTTTAATTCACCTCACCTGACCAATTGTGTTTGCTAGACAAGGGTTAGCAAAAGTCAACATTGCCATAATTTGCAATCTGGCTCCAGTGACCAGTTGTAGGAAATGTAAAATGACTCACAGGTTAATGAATAGTTGAATTTAGAAAAAAAAAAAAAATTTACTTTTTTTGGTTGATAAGGAATAAGGACATTTAGGATTTGTCTCCTATAGCAGTGGGTAAAGTTTAGAAAGTGGTTACTCTTACAATACTAATATGCATTGAATTACAGCTAACTAATTTGTTTCTGTATTGGCAAACTGCCATTGCCAGGGTATTTTAATCATACATGGTATATAGTTGCTGGGATAACCTTTGATAACTCTATTACTTGAATGTATTAGAAACACTGGACGACTTCTGTTCTTAATTTTTTTCCTGCATTAGTCTACTACTATTACCTACTGAAGGAAGAAAGTGTCAGCTGAGAACAAAGTCTTAGCCTGAATTAACTCTCCAAGTCTTTACTACGATCATTCAAAGGAGACTGCCCCCTGTCAAAAAACATATTTGCTCTGAAAGGCAGGGATTTGCAAGGCTGTTTGATATAAACTAAATAAATAAAAACTAAACTCACACAATAGTAGGTTAAAAGTATGTAATCTCTGCTGATCCAGAGTGGTTTTAATAAAACCACAACAGTTCTAACATTGCATGTTGAATCATGTCTGTTCATTAACATGTATTGTCCCAATCAAATAAATAAATAAATAAATAAATGTGTCACTGCACTTGTGCTTTCACTGAACATACACAAACTTTTCTGCCCGACATCTATTATTAGTACTAGAAAAAACACTTTTTGCAATAACATCATGACAATGAACCAATGTTCTCTTGGGCATTACAAAGTTCTTTTAATTATATTTTTATAGTTGGACAATATCTTTCCCCTCTGCTGCTGTAAACCGACTCAGCAATAGTCATTCAAAAATGTCACCTCACGGCTCCACTTGACTGGACAAATATTTTGTTAGAAAGGTTGATTGCCTGATGAGCGGAAACCGAACTCTAATTGTTTGCAAATGTTGCTTCAGAAATACCCCCCTCTGTTTACAATAGCTGTGGAGAATATTGTGGTGGCTCTGGCAAATTGACTATTGTTATATGATAATTTTATCTTTATCATATGACAGCCTTCTGTTTGGACAGTTTCTCACTTTCAAACTGTTGGTTTAAGAAGGCATTCTCATTTGGTATAAAAAAAAACAACACATTTTTTTCCCCAAACATGTGAAGGAAACTGATAGCAAATATATCATTGTTTCGAAATGCACTCAGATTCTGCCTTTACCGTAGCAAATGGCCTCCCCTATGACCTTCCCACGTGTCCTGTTTTAAAGTTAATAATTAGACAAGACTGAAGAATCTACATCAGTCTGTAAAAATGCAAAATACCCAATACCATTATAAAATGCCTTTCAAATCAAACATTGAATAAGTGACTGTTTATTACACATTCTCCTGAGCTTGATTTGCTTAGATAAGGAGCAGTACCCAGCTGCAATGTGGTTTACATTCTTCTTCTCATTGTCCTATCCCTGTGTGCTCTCTTGCAGTCTCTGTCTACAGCATGGGCCAACATCTAGGAAAGAGGGAGACTTCTATGGACACTAAGGTATGACTACACGCTGTATTAAATAGCCTTCAAGCTGCTGGTATATGTTAAACCTTTTTTATTTGTTGTGAGAATTTAATTTGGCCTTTTCCACTGGCCTTTATCAGCTGGACTCTAGACCCTGCCATAAGCAAGCCATCCAACTTCTGCACATGTTTGATTTATTACTTTAAGTGAGCCATGAGGAGCATTGCTGAAGTCTCTCAAAATGCCAAGTATTTTTTTGTTTTATTAGTTTTTTAGGTTAGCTTTATGTTTTTAGGATTGTCTGTTGTGCTCACTGCTTCTTGGCTTGGCTATAACATCACTTCTACAGCACAAAACAAACAGTCAGCTAATCTTAGCTTATAGTTTATATCTTAAGTTTAGTTCAGAGTTTAGTTTAATTCAGATACCATTCAAGAAATTATAGATTATTCATTTTGGGGGCTTAGGTTATCTTTGTTACTGCATTGACAGTTTACCTAGTAGGGTTGAAATACTTAATATATCTATGACTCAACCCTACTACTACTGCTCAACCTCTGAGTACAGCTGGAATGCACCACTAGCTTGCAGAGTCACAATAAAATCATTATTTGAAAACTGAGTCAAACAAGGATCAACTGAAAAATAATGAATTTATTTCTGAAAAAGAATGAATTTATACTTAGCATGCAAGTATTTTGTGTGCCTGCCTCTGTCAGTGTCCTGCTTTAATTGAATTTTGTTGCCATGGTTACGGTGTGATGAGTTTGAGTCTTCCATACTAGTCCACAGCCACTGAGGACACTGTTTGAACTCACAGTGGTTGACGCAGAGCAATGGTACTGACACTGGGCTCCTAACAAAATATATAAAAGATTTTAGCTCAACGCTAAAAGACGCTTTTGATTCTAATTATATTACTGATGCATATCGTTAAATTGTTTATCAAAGTTGTTTTCTGAAGATCCATAGTTCAATGAAGATAGATGAGCCTAGAAAAAGCCATTATATTTGTGCCATCAACCATATTAACTCATCAAGAATAAATAAAGGAAGTATTAGGTAAACCTAAAACATTCTATATCTTAGCAGAGTAATCAAGATGTGACTTCTCTTCTTTGAACACTGTAATGACAGTCCATTGCTGCTCTGTGTGGTCTGTCTGAGCTTAAACTGAGATGGTAATGTGTTTTAATGGCTTCATGCAATTAACCTCAGCCTTGCACAGGCTCCTTTTGTCACAGCTTTTCAAAGTGACTGCCAATATAATGAGTTTGCCCATTAGCCCAGAGGTTGCAATCAAATCTGAAGAGGTTGCCGGATTGTTGTCAGCTTTCCTACCCTTGTACAGGAGAGTAAAAAGGAAAGAATGGCAAAGGGATATGACAGATAAAAGAGCTCATCAGTGTGAGGGGGCTGCAGTGTGCCCCTGGGCTGAGTCTGTGGATGTGTGTAATGGGGAGCTCTGGTGCTACGGATCAGGCCACGTGCCAACCATCAGGGAGGCCATAGGTGCAGCCCACACATCATTTGTTTCTTATACCTTTGAGCACAGTAAGAAGAAACGATAGACATGGTATATAATCTAATAGGTGCAATAGATGCAGTGTTGGAACTTATGTAACTCGATTTGGCCTGGGTACTAGAGTAGAGGTGGGCGATATGGCAAAAAATGAATATCACGATTTTCTTGGAGTCAGATCACAATTTCTATTTCATGTATACTTTTTCTATTCTGCTTTAAGGGGTAAATAAAGTAATCTGCTTCTTCTGAAAGTTGACACTTCACTGTGATTGGTTACATTCAACTGTCACTTACTCTTACAGACGCTGACCAATATTTATTTATTTATTTATTTATTTACTGGATCCACATTTAGCTGCAGCAAAACTGCTGCTATTCTCACAGAGGTCCACACCATACACAATTTGCATCAAAAATGCATTATATTTTACATTTCAAACACTCTAAAATAGATATATCATTAAACATGATATCTTATAAGAGCTTAAAAAGTAAAGTAACTATTACTGTACCTAACAGTGTATACTCTGCAGTACATTTCATAAACTATTGTTTTAATTACAATTTAAACATTATTTTATTTTCTATGTTAATAAATTCTGTAGACAATGTTTTCTACAGCTGCATGGCTCGATACAAAGCTTAGTTAGTTCTGGCTATTGGCCGTGTACATCCACCTCTCAAGGCATGTCTGGTTGGATAAAAATGTTTGTTTGTCAATTATATTTATTATATTTATTTATCCATAATAGTATTTACCAATCCTTATAGTAAACACAATTGTTGAATAATCTAATCTTTCTTTAACTAACAACCAGCCAATCTAGATGAGAGAGAACCAAAGCTTGAGTTATTTTTCTGACTGTTTTTGGTTGAAGGATTCCTGCACATCTTCGAATTATTGATATACCCTTACCCATCCTATTGATAATTTTGCTTATATGTTTGGTCCATGATAATGTGTCTCTATCTAAATTCATACCCAAAAGTTTTGTCTCTTCAACCTGCTCCACAGCAGTGCCACCTACTGTTAGATTTAAGATTGGTTTTGCATGCTTATTTAATTTCAAACCGAATACAATACACTTTGTTTTGATAACATTTAAAACTAACTTGTTTGAACTTATCAATTTTACAGGCTTTAACTCAGCATCTACTTTTATACTTACATATTCTGCTGTAGATGCAGATATGTATACTGTGAAATCATTTGCATACATTGACATTTTTGCTGCCTTACATATGGTAAGTCATTTGTATAAATTGTGTACAATAAGGGCCCAAGGTAACTTCCTTGTGGAACTCCACAGTTCACAGGCTTAACACTTGAATATGACCTATTGAAAAACACTTTCT
Source organism: Periophthalmodon schlosseri (assembly GCA_000787095.1). Lineage (NCBI taxonomy): Eukaryota > Metazoa > Chordata > Actinopteri > Gobiiformes > Gobiidae > Periophthalmodon > Periophthalmodon schlosseri. The sequence continues at coordinate 22,024 of KN472747.1, forward strand.
ATTTCCTGTTTGTTAAAAAACTTCTGAACCAATACAATGAAGATGTTTCAAACCCATAACATTAAAGTTTACTTAAAAGCTATTCATGATCTATCAAAAGCAGCAGTAAAATCAAGCATCATGACCCCTGCTACCCTCTTTTTATCTCCTCCATCCAGTCATTTGTCATTTGGACTGGAGCTGTAGCTGTGGAGTGTCCTGCTCTGTATGCATGTTGGTAATCAGTGTTTAAATTTTTTTTTTTTTTTTATCAAAGTAACCTTTTAATTGTTCAAATACTAATTGCTCCATTAGTTTATTCAAAACAGGCAGTATGCTAACCGTGTGACTGTTTGATTTGGAAAAGGGCTGTTCTGACTATGGGATTATTTTGGCTGTTTTACACTTTCGTAGCACTGACTTTTAACAAATCTTTGATTTACACACTGCTGATGCAATATCATGTGCTATCATTTTAAGAAGTTTCCTTCTAATTCATCCACTCCTGGTGGTTTTGTCTTTGCACGATTTTCAATGCCTTTCCTCAATACTTACTTTTCTGTCATTTCAGTCTGCAACTTTTCCCTTTCATAATTTTATCCAAAATTAAAGGAATGCTTTTCTTCTGATTAATTTGCATACTATTCCTTAAGTTATCTATTTTGTTTAAAAAATAGTCATTTAATTTATTTGCAATGTCAGTAGACCTGGTTAAAAACGACCCATCTTTTCTGAACAGATACTCTTGTGAATTATTTTTCTTTCCCATTAAGTCATTTTGGTTCCTCCATTGGTTCCATTTTATTTTACCTTTTTTCCCTTCTGTTCAGTTTTGTCACCAGATTTCTCAGACATCTATAGTTTTGCCAGTCAGACTCATTTTAATATATATAATAATATATAATATTGCATCAACTTTTGCTTGATTTCTTTTTCCCATATGTTACAGTAGTACAGAGTTCCAATCAATGTTCAGATCACCTACATGAAGTACACTTTATAAGTTGTGTCAGACACCTGTTCTAACACGCCACATATTGAGTCCAGATACTCTGCTTTGGCATTAGGCAGCCTATAGCAGCACGCTTTCAGTATCAGGTTTTAAATGAGGTACCTGTGCTTATAGCCAAATCACTTCTAGGTTATTTTTCATTAAATCATATCTCATTTTTACTGGAATCTGACCTTACACAGCTACCCCACCCCCAAATGCATTTGTATCCTTCCTGTATATATTATAGCCCTAAATAAACAATTCACCATCCTGAAATGTATCATCAAGGAGTGTTTCAGAAGCCAAGATGTTTAGCTGGGCAGATGACAACATTTCACTGCTTTCTTGTAACTTATTTCTGATACTGCAAATATTTATGCTATTTCAAGACCCCTTTTTGTTTGTTTGATAGCATGATTTGTTACATGCACAATTGGTTAAGAACATTACAGTATATTGTGATGTTTATTCAGCATGCATATTCACATTTGGGGTACTTCTCCTGGGATGGACAATAAGTTTGTCATATCGCAAGAATGCTATATCTCTCTTTGCCTTGCCTCTCTCAACTTTGGCATAAGTTCCCTTCGCTTTAATAAAACAGCTTCTGCGTAGTCTTCATCGATGTAAAGGTTTGTCCTTTTGAGAGCTTTGGTTCTCTGTAATATGTCAGATTTGTCCTTAAATCTTTGTAGCCGCACTACAATGAGTCGTGGTCTGTCACCTTTAGATTTTCCTGTTCGGTGAGCTCTTTCCATCTCAGTTTCCCTCTAAGTTCAGCCTCTCACTCACAACTTTTTTCACCTTTAGTTCAGTGTCCATCCAGGTTTCACCAGGTGACTCTACCGGTCCTTCTATCACCAGGCCATTTCTTCTAGACCGAAACTCCAGGTATTTCATTTTATCTGTGACTGCCAGCATACTGTCACAGACTTTAAACAGGTCTGCCTGTAGTACACTCTGGTTTTCCTTTTGTTTACCCATATCTGCCTTAATATCATCCACATCTTTCTGTGTGAACTGAAGGCTAGTTTTTAACTCCTGCAACTCCCTCGTAAATGTTTTTATTTTCTCTGTAGTTTTATCCATAATAGTATTAATCAATCCTTGAAAACTATCTTACTGTTGTTTTAATAGTTCCTTGATCATTTCATTTGGTGATGAAGTAATTCAGTGACTTGTGCCATAGATACATACTCATCTTCAGATTTTGAATCTGCTCTCTCACAGGAGCAGCTTTAGCACAGGAGAAGTGAGTGGGAAAAGGTGTCTGTGTTTTCAGCAGACTGCTGCAATAAATAGAGAAACAGTGAATCATGATATGACAATATGACCAAAAGATTAAACATAAAAAATATGTGTCCATATGGCAACACTGCCTAATTTGTTAAATAAATAACCAGAGCATGCCAGACCTAGAAAAGTATTTTGTGCCCGACTATCCCCATACCTGCGTGTCCTTTTCTCTGTCTTTGGGCGAACAATCAGAGTCAATTTGAAAGGTCTAGCACAACAGCTGGTTGTCATAGGAACAGTCAAGCTGAAGCAGAGCGTGACAGAAGGGGTAAGGTTTGTGTTTAGTAGTCGTGAGCCCACTCTAAGTCCCAGTGGTTTTGAATGACGGCTGAATAATGTGGTTGAATGACAGGTAGCCGCTGCTCCCTTTAGTAGTAGCTCTGGAACATTCGCCTTTAACAGATAACTGGGGTAAAAAAAAAAAGTTAGCTGAAAGCTAGTATCATTTTGTGCCAGGTACTATATGGTAAAAATAGAGATCATTTTATTAGGCCAGATGTCAGGCCTACTTTATTTCTTGACACATGACTGTATGTTTGCTAAACCATACTTTTGCTTTATAGCATGCAGCTGCAGTGCTGACAAAGATAAAATAGCTCAGATGTACACTAAACATTACAAAGAGACAACAACAACAAACCCAGTGTAACACAAAAAAACTGTGATGTATTAGTTGAATGATGCAGTGGATTCAAGTTTTAATATGTTTGAGTCTGTCTGCTGTCTGTCTTCTTTTCTATTATTGTTGGAGCTGGGGCTCCCGCCAGCTCCATTCCCGTTAGAACTAATTTCCACATCTAAGTGCAATGAGTTTGCAGTATTCTTTAATGATAAGTTTCAGTGCATTAAAAATGCCATCAATCCCACAACTCAAATAATACCCCTGCAGCCACCTAAACACTTAGAACTGAGTCACTTTGCACCTGTAACTCACAAACCTATCCAAGGGATCGTCACCAGTCTGAGTTCATCTACATGCTGCCTCGATGTGTTACCCACTAAATTTCTAAAGTCTGTGCTCAACAGTTTGCTATCACCACTCACTTGCATAGTTAACATGTCACTTCAATCTGGAACATTCCCCAGAGCTTTGAAAACTGCGGTTATCAAGCCTCTCCTAAAGAAGAACATCTTGATGCCATAGTATTGAACAATTACCGACTCATCTCAAATCTGCCATTTTTAGGCAAAGTCCTTGAAAAAGTTGTTTACCAACGCCTTAGTAACTTTCTCCAAATGAACTCTCCAACTCTTTTGATGTTTTTCTTAGACCCTACCACAGCACTGAGACTGCTTTTATCATCTTATCATTCTTGTGTGTTCCAGTTGACTTAAGTGGGCTTATATTTATCAGTTCTTTATGTTATAAAATGCAGAATTGAGTAGAGTAGCCAAAAGATGTACACTTACTTCAAAATCATATTACTCAAAAAGTACAAAGTAGTGATTCAAGTTAGAGTAGCATTGATTTATAATCATCAGATAATTTGAAGTGAATGTAACTGGAAGGACAGAACATTAAATGCACAAAATCTGGTAACTTCAAAGAATAGACCACAAAAATTATGTGTAATGACCCGCGTTTTGTTTTAGGTTCATGTTATTTTGATGTTTATTGTAGGCTTTGGACGCAGAGTTGAGTTATGCAACAAACATTTGCGTAATAAATTAGCCTAGATTTCGTGTAAATGCACATATTAATGAGCATGCAGAATTCATTGTTCACACAGGTTGTTCACTCGTCAGCAGATGTGACAAAAAGCCATAATCTGCCATAATCAACTTTATTAATCTGACAACAGGAGCAGTAAGCTGCTAGTCTACCTTCACATCATCTGACGATTTAGATAAAAAAAAGGATAAGTCACAACCGAAAACAGTCAATTGAATAAACGGACTCACCATGCTGGCTTTGTGTCGCTCTGATATATCCTTTAAGCATGATTAGAAACTTCCACTGGTGTAAAGTGGTGACATATTTCCAGTCCTCTCTGTAAAGTCCCTCTTTCCCCAAAACGATATTTCTCTGGAGGTCTTGTACTTTAAAGTTTACTTCACCAATTTTGAGTCTAACTTGTATGTAGTTTCAGTGATAAGAGTGAAGCCAAGGAGCTAAGTGTTTTAGCATGAGGCACTGACTGCATAAATACAGTCAGTGGTTGACAGCTGTACTGCTATGTGCAGTCTCTGCACTTTAAGATGATCCTCATACGAAAGAAGAAGAGAGAATACACTATTACTCAGACTATATGTGAAACTACATATGAATAATAAGAGGGACACTGAGAGAAATTTATACAATTCTTATTCAAGTCTATAGTAAACTTACATTTACTCAATATATTATTTATTTTCAAGCCAGATCTGTTTTACAGATGACTTGCTTCTTGCTAAATAAATAAATCTCTCTGCATTAAACATCTGTTTGCTGGCTACATCACAGTTAAACATTAATAACACATATAAATTAGGTCTATAGTATTAACTGGGAAGAAATTATATCAATTTATAGCATGGGCCCCTAAATTTCTTAGTTGTGCTCCTAAAAAAATTCAGTCAGGAGCTACAGTGCTCCTGATTATAGATAAACATTGTTTTGCAACTGGTGACTCAGACTTAACTAAATGGTCCAATTCTTTGTGCAACTTAAGAAATTATTTTCTTCAAAAATTTAAGGCCAACCAGGAGCTCTCGACCTTCTTCTCTAGTACTAGAAAGATTAATTATTTGCGTGATTTTAATTAATAATTGCTAAATGACCTTGGTTATTACAATAATTAGTTCTCTTTCATGAATGTCATAAAAATGAAATGCAATTACACTACCACCAGAGGTCAATAATACAAAATCATGCTGCCAGAGGCATGTTTCTTATTTCACCCAATCTTTCAGCTTTTTCTCAGAACAGCAATGAAAATGGTTTGCATTTGTCATAAGAGCCTCAATGTTTTGATGATTTTTCACTGTTCCTTATGAGGCAGAAACTTAAACCAAGCAAAGAAATCCATCAGTTCAAAAGCGGAGCATACCTCGAGCATGTCTGCTTTGTATGTATCCTCTGTAGGGCTGTGGAGCTGCAGACTTCCAATGGAGCAAAGCACCTTACTTTTAATGTATCTGTGTACAGTGGGAAATACATTAAAATGATGGTTTATTTTCTCTAAGCTCTCAATCTATGACAAAGTAACCAATCTTTGGAAAATAAATTTGCACATATGCAACAGCTGAATCATGAATTAACTTCCATGTACATTTTATTTTTGGAGGCTGAGATATTGCTGAAGAAAACTCAAATAGAATAATGCATACCATGCTGTGAATATTCCTCTGCGATGTGACTGTGGTTTCAAATTTGCTTTGTCAGCCCCTTTGCTGTTGTTGAACTGAAGGCTGCAGTTTCCAGACGCGAGAGCAGGAGACTCATCTGGGAGGACTGGAGCTTATAGTAAGATTCAGCTAAAGCCATTGTACCACTGAGGGAGCGCTGTGCATTGTGGTCAGCCAAACAGCCTCAGAGCATTCCCTTGTGTTCTTGTCTGCTGGAAAAGGGAAACAACTGTTGTTTTTTTCACTCATTTCCTTAGATACAATTGCCTCTTTCTCACAGCACTCACAATTTGCTGCTTCAGAATCCTGCCTCCTGCTTTTCTTAATCTTAGTCAAAAAGCCAAGATGAAGGGAGCTCTTTGTCTTCATCCTTAAAGTGCATGGACAGGATGGAGCTCTGAAGAGCACACCTATCACCACACTTCTGCAGATGGGAAAGAGAACGAGGATTCCTTTGATTGTCTCAAATCACCCGGGCCTTTGAAAGGTGTCCAAATCACCACACTCCTCATGCACTTCGCCTCCCGAGCGAAGGCTGTACCTACACTTACAGCAGCTCATCCACTGCTCTAGCCCCCAATAGGGATCAAAGGCCTGAGTGGAGATGGAGCGTGACAAGTATTAGAGCACAAAATCACCCCAGTAGAGTAACTGTAAAAAGTCACGTTGTTTTTTTTTTAAATCATAGGTGTATCTTTTATCAAACAGCTCTGATGTTTAAAGGTATTTGGTATCCACTTAAGCCATGGACACAGAAAATATTTAGCTGGATTTTAGGCCCTTTTATCCTCCTCCCAACTTTGTGGCTGGAGTAGCACTTTGTTGTGACACTTCCCATGTGTGTGGTTCCTCCGTGTGCCCTTCATCACTCCTAAAGTCAAGTGTGTCGTCTTGCAGTCGAGTCATACGAGTGTGAGATAACTCATTGTTTCATGATGTTGCTAAGTCTTTCGCCAGCACGCTTTACACAGCACAGCTCTTCTTAATATTGCAGTAGATTTTTAAACCCTCTAGTGACTCCCCAGCATTGTCCGTGATGTGAAAATTGTTGAAAAACAAAGAAAACCAAAAGACGTTTGATAGAACAAGAACATGGCTTAAATTGTATGCAAGTGTAAAAGGCAAATTACTGATAGCTGTGATGACCCAAGAAACAAAAACACAGGAGTTAAGACTGTTATTTTCTATTGCATTAGACTATTTATATTCAATCAGTTGTAACATGATTATCAGTATTTGAATTCTATCTTGTGTTTCAAACGGTAGCACCCAAATTGAACAGACTTCCTGACCTGCTTAAATTGCCCTGTATCAGTGTTACTGGCTTTGCTGTTATTGCATTTTCCCTGTGCAGTTTGCCCCTCTGATCACCATCAATCCCTCATACACCAAATTGTAGGTGTCTTGCACAACCTATGCAAGCGGGAATCACACTGCAAACCTTTGGTGAGTGGAAAAATGTTCTAACCACTGATCCACTGCAGCCCCTTTTGAGTTAATCTCTGTGAAGGCACTCCCAGAAAAGTTTCAGCTTACTTTTGTGCAGAAAAGCATCAAATACTGTATTATTCACTACTTGATAGCCGTATCATGCCACCCCTGTGGTATGCTAGTTAATAAAAGTCGCTATGTGAGTGTAATGTAGTCCGCGTCTCACTCTGCACACTTGTCTCGGAGCTGAAGTCCTGTTTAACTAGAGGTGACTTATGAGCCCAGTGTTGAGTAGGTGTGTAGTCATTTTGACAGCTCCTGCCCAAGAACATCAGCTGGCTGTGAGATCTGTGCCTGGCCCACTCCTTTGCCTCCATAAGGTAATAATGAGGGTCATAGCAGGCAGTAAGGCAATTTTACTAGTAACAAGTTCAAGGCCTATAGGCAGAGTGTGCACATTATTTGCTTTATGACATTTTAATAGTTTAACAACACTGTTTGGAGAATGTCATTATGCTAATGTTGTTTGGATTTGATTATAGAGTTCACACTAATGCAAACACACACAAACATAACAATGTTTTCTAAATAAATAAAATGTAAATTGTGCCTGAATTATACCCTTTAGGCTAATATCTGTGAAGGTATCTGACTTGAGATGATGTCAACAATAAGAACTAAACACTATACGACCCAAGATGGGACCAAAATTGCTGAAAATTGCATTGTCTGTGATTATAAGAAAACATAATAAATCAGTATTACAAAGCAAATTTCAATAAAAAAGTACATTTCATACTTGAGAAGAATCAAGATGAAATAGCACAAGAAAGCCATAATGGCTTTGGTCAAATGCTACAAGGGCTGAATATTGATATATTCTTGTGTTTTTCATTTGAATCCTGTGGATCTATTTCTCACATTACCTCAGAGCTATGCAGGTGGAGCCTGAGGCATAATATGTTTGTCCATCCTTCCCCAGAACAAACATTTGAATTGATTTATCATTTTCTGTTGAATTCCCTGTGTGAGGCAGAGTAAAAGCAGCTCAACTTGAGGCAGGGGATACATGGAGCAGAGCAGCAGTAACATTTTATATCCCAGTCCCTTAACATAAATCTAGTATGCTTTCCCAAACTTATTTTATTGGATCTATATTTAAAGATTAACAATGGAAGTGTCTGTTTTAGTTGTTAGTTTTGCCTGTTGTAGTCACTGGAGTAATTAAGTCATAGCATATATTAGTCATAGCATATATCCCAAACTGCACCTCTTATGGGAGGTGAACTTAGGTACATGAACCAGGGAGTATAAAGGCTGAACCATGTGAGGAAATCAATTGTTAAATAATTTAATGCTTTCTCTAATCGGAAGTGTGTAACATATGGAGCAACATATTCAACAGGTGGTCACAATGCAGTGCCTATAGCTGGTGTAAGCAAAGAGTTAACTCCAGTTCAGTGAATCCCAAATTTAGAATTCCCCAGTGAAATCAGACCAACAATATTACATGGTCTGTGGATATAGAGCCAGAACAGACGCCCACGGTCTGCCGTGGTGTTTGATGGAGACAATTTTTACCAACAATGAGCTGCATCATCACAGCGCTGTCTGCACAAGAGCTGTGGGTATGTGGGACACCCACCTGCCAGATGTACTTTTAAAACTTTAGACAAAACTAAGTAGTTCTGAGCAGCAGTGAATTGTGTTTCCAAAGTAAACTTTTCTTTTTGCGGCCATTTGCCTCCCAATCTAATTTCAACTTTCAAATTTAAATTAAGTTATACCATAAAGGGCCATTATGAATAGCATCGTACATGTTGATTCGCCATCCTGTCCAGAATTTTTCAAACTAAATGTTGAAATAATGCATTTGAGCATAGTGTACAAATTATAAATGTATAATTTTGTACTACTGATCTACTGTGAATTGATTTGAACAGGTCCTTTTGGTCAATATAGCTACCCACTTTTTTAGCATAAGGGTAATGAGGTTGTTATAGTTTGTAATAATGTAATTTCATGCTTGAACTTGCAGCAGTTATAGCAGAGCACTGATGTATAAAGAGATGCAGAGGTTGAAATGTACATAGATGCTAAAATTAGGTCCAGTGCAGTTTACACTTGGAAAGGGTAAATAAAAGCAGTCATGCTGATGCTTTGTGCCTGATCAATGTGTTCTTTAAAATGACTCAAATGTCTTGTATTGTATTGTATTGACTTTACTGGATACAACAGTGTGCTGACCTCAGTTTTTCATTAGTGATTGCTTATTGATAAAAGTTCTGTTTGTGTTTTATGAGGGAAGAGATTCTTATAAGTAAACAATAGCTTTCTTTTTGGCTTACAACTCTTTGTTACATAAACTGGATAATAAACTATTGTGATGGGTGTATTCACACTTATTGCAAACACTGCAGAACTGGGACTAAACCAGGAGTAGAAAAAAAAACAAACCAAGTCTACACCATTCTCGCAGTGGGACATGCCCAGAACACCTTCCTAGGGAGGCTTCCAGGAGGCATCCGAAACCGATGCTTGAGCCATGGAGGAGCAGCGGCTTTACTCTGAGCTCCTTCTGTGTGACTGTGCTACTCACTTTATCTCTAAGGGAGCACCCAGCCACCCTGCGAAGGAAGCTCATTTTGACCGCTTGTATCCGCGATCCTGTTCTTTCGGCCATTACCCAAAGCTCATGACCATAGGTGAGGGTAGGAACATAGATTGACCGGTAAATCGAGAGCTTTGCCTTTCAACTTAGCTCCTTCTTCACCACAACAGTCCGATTCAAGCGACTGCACACTGCAGACTCTGCACCGATCCGCCTGTCAAGCTCCAGACCCCGAGATACTTGAACTCCTTCACTTGAGGCAACGATTCTCTACCAACCTGGAAAGGGCAAGACACCTTTTTCCGGTGGAGCACCGTGGCCTTAGATTTGGAGGAGCTGATTCTCATCCCAGCCACTTCACACTTGGCTGCAAACCGCCCCAGTGCCTGCTGCAGGTCCTGGTTCGATGACGCCATCAGGACAACATCATCTGCAAACAGCAGAGGTGAGATCCTGTGATCTCCTAACCGGACTTTGTCTGGCCTCTGACTGCGCCTAATGCAGCCTAAGCCTTATAACCCATATTAGTATTTTGCTAGTGGAAATGCTGCTGGAATTTAAACTAAGAGGAGACTCAGTTCTCGTTTTTGTCCACCTTTGCTCTTAGCTCTTTCAATTACAAGTAGCGTTCCATTTTCACATTTTCTGGTGCTTCCAAGTGCCTACCTTTTTCTGTGTTTTGTCTAAAGGTCATGCGAGTCCTCTCTGCTTTAGAGATAAGGGAGTTTGGAGAATTGCCCTGGTGTGTTTGAGTCTAGGCTATTTGAAACGTCCTTTTTTAATGCACTCGGAGTATCACATGATCTGCCAATGGGAAGCCAGGGGGTTTCCTTGCACAAAAAGCACCTGAGGTTATTTGCCTTCTCACTGTCGAAAAAACCTAAATGAAAATGTTCAGTGTGTCCTTTAGTTGAATTCTAAAGTACTACACAGCCTTACCTTGTCAGTTCATGATACATCATTGGCGTTGTTGTGTTTTGTTGAAAGTCCAAAGTTTGTTATTTTGACAGAATTATAAATCTAAATCATGTTCATTCTTCAGCCCCAAAGACATTGTCAAAGTTGCATTATCTTTCTTGACAAAGTAAAAACACAGTTTAAAGTTTTAAAATTCTTTGTTTTAAGCACGTCCTGTTTAAGTGCAGAAAATAAGATCAAAAGTTGGTGTAACAGCAATGCAAATCTTTTTAATTAGATTTGGGGTTTTATATCAAGAAATGTTTATGTCTCCCTGAGATTATTCTGTCACACAGCTTACAGGGATAAAGAAGCTGCTTTCCACAGTCTTTTAAGATGCAGTGCATATTTATTTATTGACACAGATACAGAAGTTATCTTTCAAACACAGCCAAACAGATGGATCAGATCACAGGAATAAGAACTCTTTAGGCAATGCGTGGAGACACTAAAAGCATAAACCGTGAATTGTGAAATCATTGTACTGAGATCAGCAGATTTGACCCCAAATTACTTACCACATTATTGTTAAATAAATATCCAATTATTGACAAAACTCTTTTTTCCAGCAGTTAGTCTTAAAACTCAGGAGAGTGAAAGGAGTGGCGTAGCATAAAGGGAAGGTGCGATTTACCGGTAGTCTGTGGTTTTCAAATGGAAGTCAGTGGACCAGTTTCTTAAACTGTTTAAGATACATTTTGCAATTTAAAATGAACTATTTTTAAAATAATTAGTTTCAACATAATACCAGAAAAGCACAATATGTCTTCTTTTAAATGATTAGCATTTTAGTTCTAAGTATGCTTAAAATAGGTAGCATGTATTAGCAGCAATATAGTTATTACAACACAAGGAGGGTAATTGTTTTTAACCATACTTAAAAAAATTGCCTGACAAATGCTATAACACATTTTATATTATTTTTTGTGGTCTACGGATCTTACAGCACCCACTTTTTATACTCACAATGAAAAAAAAAGACAGAACTAAACAAAGACTAAACATGATGACAGACGTTTTGTCCCTTTCTGTTTCTCCCAGTGCTGGCTCGTTCTTTGCTTTGTTACCATGGCACCTGAGAGCTTCACCTATTTTTGTTTTTTCCACCACAGGCACCTGAACCCAAAGCAGCCGACGCCACAGAACCGGGGGAGGCGGATGAAGTCTTTGGTAAGATAACTCAAATGTTTAAATCGCATGAAATATACGGATATATCCTTTTGTGGACAGCGCTGCAAAAACGCATTTAATTAGTGAAAGGTTAAATTACGAGTTAATGATGATACATGGTTGTTTACTAATATTTTAATAGCAACCATTACTCAAGTGTGCCATAACTTGCACAAGTTTTTGAAAGTTCTCTCACACTTATGTAACACCCATTGGCCCACAATACATTACAGCCTTTGCAATACTGCGCCTCAGCAGAGGAGGGCAGAGTCCATTGCACAATAAATGTAGGCCACTTGTAGGTTGGGTAATAAAAACTGTCTAATGCATGCTGCCTATAATCACAGAAAATCATAGGACTGCTCAGATAGGATTGATTAAAACCACTCTGCATGTATAATATATCAAGTGTTATTCAACATAATCAGGAATTACACTGGAGTTGAAAATGATGGCTTTACAGATACATAGACTTGTCCTATATTTAGACCAAGGTTAAAGCAAGTCACTTCCCTCTGATGCATTTTATCAACTGATCCGAGTATTTCACTATATATTGACTCCCTGTTGGCAGTTGGATCTGTGCCCGAGGACTTTGTGCTTTGTTTCAGAGACTGAGCCACTGCACGCCATTCTTTGCTATGACAAAAAGTAATCGTATATTGTGCTGAGGTGGAGTGCAGGAAAGAAGAATTAGCCATGTGGAGAGTGTAGTTTTTGAAAGTCCTGATTTATTATTTTCATCTAAAAACTCGGAGGGAGCAGCGGTAGAGTGGTCATTGCTTCTGCCCTGAAACAAGAAAGAGTTCCACTGTTGTTGTATTTCCCTTTTTCTGTTCAGTGGCACGATATACACTTCCTCCCAAACTCTACAGTGGCTATCTGTCACAGTGTAATGGTGCTTGACATTAAACATTAGGTATAAGATTTGTAAATTTGACTACATCACAATGTTTCTTCATACTTTTGCCATCAAGCCCGCACAGTGCATTCTAGGATTTTGTTCATACAGTTCATGTAGTATTTTCTTGTCCTTATCTCAAATTCAGTGACATTTGAACTAAGACAACGTGTCACCTTTCGCACATAATAAATTCTGTTTTGATGTAATTAACTAAACCTGCCAATGATAAAGGTCACAAAGCAGGCATTAGAAAGTGGTCGGCGATAGTACATTCTTCTTCCCTTTAGGCTTGTCTCTTTTCAAAACCCCACTGCATTTGCCTCCTAACCCGCAGTGATTTGCATATTGATTTAACATAGGTATTGTGTTCGGTCTCACTTTCACAAGACTTACAAGAGGTTGCTTTAGTTCTTAGCTTGTTACTTCTCTCGCCTGAGTGAATGTTGGTAATACGTTAAATACTTCAGCCACATTCGTAAAGTTGCAGTGTTCCTGTTTCAAGTTTGCCTAGTTACTCGGCTCAGCAATCCATACACCATCAATCAGTGACGCTGGGTGCTCATTTCATAATCAGCCCACAAATGCATATGCACATTCTAAACAATACTAATGATTTTAACACTGTGAAGCATTCAATCAGGCGCCCATACATTTCGTTTGTTCTAGTAATTACACCGTAGTCTGCATCGCTAAGATTACGCTGTCTATTGATGTCATTTCAGCTTGGCTCGATGTTATCTGTCCTTAGTGCCTGGATGTGTTTACCAAGGAGTTAGTCACTTATCAGGAAAAGTTTTAGCTTTTTCGAAGTCTCACCAAAATTGATCTGTTTGTCATTAAATGTACTCCTTCTACAGCAGCTAATTAATGCTCCCTGCGTTGAAACAGCATGACGCAGGCACATAGGCAACCCACCAAGTCCCCCTGCCAGCTCAGTCATTTTTCATGGTCTGAGGGGAACAATATCCTGGACATATGTGGCGGTGATATGCAGGGGTTAGGTGTAATAAGAAGGGCTTATTACATCCAATTTTATGTACTACCCTGGAAGTCAGTGTCACAATTATGTAATTTTCAATGGGATGCCCTGTTTAGGTGAGCGTGTGTGATCTATTTAGAGATAGGCATGGTCTGTGAGGTGAGAGGAGGCATGCAGATTTCTCCACACCTCTCTCTGGTCCATAATTATTATTATTTTTCACATAATGGGAGGGATTTATAATAACACCGTGGTGCTTAGAATGGATGTTAGAAAAGGATAGGAGATTAGCTTGTTGATCTGAGCATTGATGAGATTGCTACAGGAAATAAATGTCTTCTAAGCAGAGAAACCAGTCTCACATAATAGAAATATCACTGTATTAGAGGTGCAGCAAGCTGTTATTTTAGTAGTTGACTGTCTCAATCAACTAGTCAAGCAATTATTTCTTCTTTGTATGGTGACTGAGGGCTATAAATATATGAATATTTATGCGTAAAATCAGAAATTGTTTATTCCTTTTTGGCACTTTGATTTAATAATGCTGCTGTTGTAAAAGGTTTTTGGCATGTGTTTTAGAGCTGGACAACAACAATAACAATTATAAAAATCATCTTTTACATTTTAGTTGTGTGACTTTTTATATAATCTGTATTTCATGCCTTTTTTTCTTTTGTATAGCAATGCATTCAGCATTTACGTTTTGCCATTTAAAGTACTTGTCATTGGTGGCTATCTTCTTTATCATAATATACATTTGTGCAGAAATGATACTTTGTCTGCATGTGCAAATCTTGGTTCCATGCTTAATGTTTAACTGGCTGACCCAGTCACAAGGTGAAAAAGCCCATTTTCTTATCACTCAGTTAGCCTCACAGGTGGAACATTGTCGTTATGAGGGGTATTTAGAAACCTGTCTTTGACCTGTGCACTAAGGCCTACCTAATTTAACACCATTTGGTCGATTCAGGGCGCAAGCTCCCAACCAAATAAGACCGATTTCCAACAAATTGAGCGGCGTAAGCGTTTTATGATGGCGGGTCGAGGTGCTTTGGAGATGTCCTTTGTCGGCGACAAGGGTCCATTCGGGGATGTCTCCACGCACTACTTCCTGTTTGCTCTACTTTTCCACTGCAGGGCAAACACCGCTGTCAGTAGTGTGGCAGTTAAAAGCCCATTATACATCCATTACCTGGTCCTGGTTTGTGGCAGGGGGGCGCCCAGAACAGCAGACCCTCTTTCTGCCCGCCTCAGTGTCTGTTGCATAATGGTTTTGTCCAGGACACCGTCTCTACTGACTACAATTGACCTTAAATGGCTTGATGGTTACTACAAATATTCAAATGGTTTATTTTGTTCATTCTTTTCAATTTTATACAAATCAATATTATATAAAACAATATAACAAACAATGTAAAACAGGGAGGCACAGAAAGTAGTTCCAGTCTCAGAATTGAGGTTTTAGACTCAGTCCTCTAGCTTTATAGTTTGTGATGAAGATATTCTCTGGCCAGTTTAGGATCCAATTTTGAAAGCCAGTCTGAATAGATAAGAGTATAGTAGCTGTCAGTGTGTCAGGATGTACACCCTAAGTGGGAGGAGCTCAGGTTAACTCCTAGAAGATACTGCATACTTATACTCATGCTTTTGAATGACAATTGAGTCATATCCTGAGAATATCCTGCT